>VOPJ01006703.1:0-40527 GCA_014673585.1 Semibalanus balanoides | reverse complement strand
ACGTGGTTATTTTGCAATTCCATAGCTGACTTTTGCTGGTATACATTTCCTCTGTTATACCCTGAATTAGTTCATTACCGCGGTGCCATTGTAGTTGTAATGCATGTTAAAAACCGACATACATAAATCTGAATAAAACCGAAAAGACATGAAAAAGAGAACAGCACAAGATTGATGCACAGATACGAAATCAAGAGAACGACTTCGTACAAAGATAAGATGTTAACTCCATATTGCAATCGGGGCATTCCACTACATTTCGACCAGTCGGAAACACCACCATCTCTCACTTTTTGTTCAAAATTGGTGGAGAGGGTAATCCTGGGCCCTGAATTTAGCTGTGTAATTATTAGTTCGATCTAACCTCAGGTTCTCGAGTTAAAGCCTCGGGCATTTTGCAGGGTCACGTTGCAGAGGTATTTTTGGAGGCCAAGAGTGCATTTCACTTACCCAAATGTAAAAAATACTTGTATGGCTGAACTCGTAATGAAACCAATATTATTTTCAGGATTTTTTGCTTGACCTTGACTACGTGACCTTTTTTCAGTGACCTCGGATACACATCGAATTTCAATTGTTCACCTCTCAAAGTACTTGTCAATGTATTTCCTAACAACGCAACAAATGAAAAAGATGCGTTTTTCTCTAATTTCCATATTTGCCATCTATATATGAGCGTGTTTTCAAATTACCCCTAATGGGGAGGGGTAACGGGCAAATATCTGCGAAGCTATCAAACCGATTTGGACGGGGTCTTCACTATTCGATCTGGCGTGGTCTTTAACGTTGCTGTGAATAATTTTGTCCATTTTGGTCCAATCTAAGCGGACCAAATTGGACCAAAACCACCCAAACCACCAAAAATCGTTGCAGTCGACATCATGCTCCGAACCTTTGAAAGCGATTTGGGCGGAATCTTCATCATTCGATCCGGCGTGGCTCAAAACGTTGTGGTAGAGAGTTTTATCTACTTTGGTTCTATCTAAGTGGACCAAATTAGACCCAAAACGCCACAAATCGTTGCAGACGACGTCATGCTCAGAACCTACGGAAACGATTTGAACAGGGTCTTCTCCCATCGAACTGGCGTGGTTAAAAAAAAATTATCAAGTTTTATCAACTTTGATTGAATCTAAGTAGACCAAATTAGACATTAGGGAAAATGTTCCTATTAGCGACCTCTCCCCATTTGTGACCTCCCACCATACACAGAAATTGACAGGCCGAATACAACTTAAAAAAATGCATGGCTAAATCGGCCATGTGCGTTTTACCAGTAACAGCCATTTTCTACTTGTGTATTTAAATGGTAGTGCACTGCACGTGTGCTGAAAGAAAACACGTGTTTTTCTTACGCCGGTTAACGCACTTAATATGTGTTTTTATTACTGCAGTACTTCTTGAAAACAAAGGTTGCTTTGTTCTGAATTTTTCATATATTATGGTTTATTTTTGTGTCGATTTCCGTTGTATAGGAGCGTCGGTTATTTTTATGTGGACTTTGATTTGGAACACTTACATTTCCCTATTTGCGCCCGCAGGTCTTCAGAGGTCACCCGCTGATCATTAAGCTTAAAATTGGACTCCAATATGCTTCCTTTCGTTACGACCGACAAGCTGTTTTTTTTTTTTAATTTCGAGTCTGCCCCAAATAGGAGTGAAATAGCAGAAACGGAAACTTTATAAGGCAATATCCATACATATTACTAAAGTTGGGATGCTATATCACCCGGTCGCAAACTGGGAACAGTTCCCTATTTGCGTTTTTTGCAAGGGCTTGCAAGATTGTAATTTGCGATTATATATACGAATGTGTGAATAAAGTAAGACCATATATGGCTAGAAAAATGTTCACACTTCCCTTAAACAAGTTCCCACGGTCGTAACAACGACAGCATAATCACCTAGTGCGCCTTCAACCATAAGGGGGTCGCTAATCGGAACATTTCCCCTAATCAAAACAACTGTAATCATGGCAGTGGCCAGTGGCACACATACCGAATCACATCAGCGATGTAAGAGGTAGCAACCGCTTAGAAGTGGGGGTGTAAATAACCCGCGCTTGACCGGGGGACAAATATTGCCCCCTGACGACTTTTCGCGATAGCTCACAACACAAATGCACTATCAACGTGAAACTTACAGTACCTTCTACCACATCAGTTTGACATTTTCTGTGAAAAATAAAAACAAAATCCTCTATAATTTCTTAGATATAGCAAATTTAGTGACGTCACTACACACAAGTTTGACGATAAAATCAGCTAAACTTAAACAGGCTGTACAAAGACCACATTACCAGCCAACAATTAACTTGGGCACTGACTGGGTATAATGGGATTGAACCATTTTGCTCGATCAGTGCCCAAGTTATTTGTTGGCTGAGTTGTGACTAAAATAAAATCCAAAAACTTCAAAAGATAGCAAACGTCATGGTCTACAAAATGACAAACTCGAATACGGGAAATTTTGGGATTTTGACAAAAAAATGGGTGAAAATGGTCACAAAATCCAAATTGGCAGAGATGTTATAAAAACCGGAATATATGCTAGAGAACTACATATTAAAATAAACCCCAAACTAAATTCAAGGCAATATCTCATTTTTGAGCCTGTTCCGCGAAGTATGGTTAACTGTAATGGCGTAATTTTTTAATTTTGTTTTTGTTTTTTTTGACAAGATATAAGGACAAATAAATTGTTGGCAATTGTATAAACTTCTGGGAGATTTTAAATATTGGCCTTCCAAAGAAACCATGCCTTGGTAATTGTTAAGATTTACCCATTTCAAGAAATTTTGAACGTCATTTAAACCCGGCCATTGGCCTGGGGGCGAAAAACGCCCCCTCAGGGATTCATTCAAACAATAGCTTCAACAAACCAACAGCGGCAATCAAGCGGCCAAACTTCAGGTAGCCTTGTTTTTAAACAACAATTGGCGCCTTAAGACATTTTTTTTTAAATCGTCGAATTTTTTTTCCGAGCTATATCGAATTTTTATGTTGACGTCACTACAACACCACATATTGGAGCAAATTATCAGTTCTAAGCTCTAACAGGCTTAAAATAGACGGTAATTCTTTCTTAAGAAAAAATGCAAATTCAAAAACGTCGCAAAGATAAGCACATTGCAAGGGGTAGAAAATGGGCTAATCTCCGGATTTTTGAATTTTTTGGACTTTTTGACCCCCGCCAAAAAAAATCCTTGTTTTGGGAAATTAATGCCCACAAAATCAATCATAAAAAAACATGGAACGATTTGTCAGACAGAAACTCTACATTTTGGTAGGCATTACCGGTCAAACCGGAATTCAAAGCCATATATCTCTATTTTTGAATCACTTGACTGTTGTTTTCCCAAGTATGATTACCTCAGAACGTCAACTTTTGAAAGTAACGTTTTTGTGGCGCGATTTATAGACCAGGATACATAAACCTAAAACGGTACCAATGTGTGTTTTGCTGAGACAAAACTAGATTTATATAAATGCATTCTGTATTTAAAATATTTATATATATTTCTTAAATTTGACCTCTTATGACCTGACCTTGACCATTATATCGGTCACAGATCTAAAAAATGGCTGATTTATAATCGAGTTATTTTGTGTAAGATAACCGCAATGCAAAATGTGTCGCGCACGATCTCTGCAAATAGTGAATGAAATTTGACCTGAAAATTGAACCTTGCCACCCTTTGCTCACAATTTACACTTTTGCTTTATACGAGAGATGCATTATACATTTTAGAGCACTATTGTGCGATTTCCGTCTCAATATACGGCCTTTTGGATGGGAAGTATGGCTCAAAACTAAAATTTAACTACCATCTCTGCACCTCTGAACTTACTGTGACCTCATATGACCGTTAATTTTATAATTATCGATAGGGGAAATGCTCCTATTAAGCGACCTCTCCCCATTTTGCGACCCTCCCCCATAACAACCCAAACGGAAAAAAAAATTGCAAGTTCCGCCGAATACAACTTAAGAAAATGCATGACTAAATCGGCCATGTGCGTTTTACCAGTTTCAGCCATTTTCTGCTTGTGCATTTATACGGTAGTGCACTGCACGTGTGCTGAAAGAAAACACGTGTTTTTCTTACGCCGGTTTAACGCACTTAATATGTGTTTTTATTACTGCAGTACTTCTTGAAAACAAAGGTTTGCTTTGTTCTGAATTTGTTCATATATTATGGTTTATTTTGTGTGTCGATTTCCGTTGTATAGGAGCGTCGGTTATTTTTATGCGGACTTTAATTTGGAACACTTACCATTTCCCTATTTGCGACCGTAGGTCTTCAGAGGTCACCCGCTGATCATTAAGTTTGAAATTGGACTCCAATGGCTTCCTTTCGTTACGGCTGACAAGCTGTTTTTTTTTTTTGAGTCTGCCCCAAATAGGAGTGAAATTACAGAAACGCAAACTTTAGAAGGCAATATGCATACATATTGCTAAAGTTGGGATGCCATGAATCAACCCGGTCGCAACTGGGACAGTTCACCTATTTGCGTTTTTTGCAAGGGCTTTGCAAGATCGCAATTTTGCGATTATTTATATACGAAATGTGTGAAGCTTACAAGTAAGACGCATAATGGCTAGAAAAATGTTCACACTTCCCTTAAAAGTTACCGGAACGGTCGTAACAACGTCAGCGAATAACACCAAGACGCGCTTCACCTAAGGGGTCGCTAATCGGAACATTTCCCCCTACGATCTTAAGGTGATCTCGTTGAGAGCTATACAATTGCCGTCTTGCGCGTCTCGCTGCGATTATTGGTTCGGTAGATAACGAGGGGGGCGTTTTTCGCCCCCCCCCCAGCCAACGGCGTTCGGCTGAGACCCCAGCCAATGCCGGGTTAACCTGAATTTGACCTCAGCTTGACACCAGCTTAATTTAAATGAGCTCAGATTGTAAATTTATAATTACTATTGATTTCTACGTATACAACAGCCCATAAAACATATGTTGCATGACTTTCATTTTTTTTTTTGGATAGTGACCTTTTGTGACCTGACCTGACCTTGACTTTTCGCAAAAAAATCCTTTTTGCTCATGCGAGATGTGTATCACACCTTTGGGAGCTCTTTGCGTGATCATGGTTGCAATCGAAGACTCTGGATGGAAAGTATGGCCCATAAGCTCAAATGTCTCGATTTTGACCTTTGGCCCGACCTTGACCTGATATGTGACCTTAATTCGAAAATTTCGAGTATGCTTGTGATGCGTCTCAATGAGAGGTTTCTACTCCGCCTTGAGCGTCTCGCTATACGATCATCGGCTCTGGAGATAAAGAGGGGACAATATTGCCCCCCTCGGTCAATGGTGTTCGGCTGAGACCCCGGTAAAGCGCAGGTTACCATTGTTAGCTCTCTCCACCTACAATGCGGGGCCCTGTCCTCTCCACCCACACCCCGGTTCTTAGGTATGCTCATGAGTTATGGCATTGTGAGGCCAGTAGCGTAGGAACGTGACGAAAAGTGAGGGGGCCAGCGAAACTTCGATCTCATCTTGAGGGGAACTCAATCCCCCTACACAAGATTTCTATGCAGATTTGAGCTCCTTTCGTTTTCGCGAATCTATTGCGCTTTTTAATTTGATTAACGAAGTATAATTGTTGATTTTAGCACCCAAAAATTCGCAAAAAGTGAGGGGGCCATGGCCCCCACGGCCCCCGCGTTCCTACGCCTATGTGTGGGGCTATGATTTCATCGTTATTCTCTCAACTAAAACTTCAAAGTATTAATCTCCAACAAATACCAGTGATCGAAAGGGGTTAAATGGCTCAAAACTGAGGGGGCGAGGTTCTGTTGTTGGACCCCCAGACTAAGAAGTGGGGCATATGGCCCCTGCCCCTTTCCTACGCGAGGTCGTAAATTAGTTATACTACCCAGTTATTCTCCCAACTTTAAGTTATTCATCTAAAACCAAAAGAAGAGATCGATAGTTTGCTCAAAAGTAACGGGGCCAGTTATCATTATCCTTCCCCGCCTAAAAGTGGGGATCATGCCCATGGTCCCAAAGTCACCGTTCCTATAGCTCTGATTGTGTAGTTGTAAATTACTTAATATTCTGTCAAGTTTAAAGGCATTCATATGGAACCCTTATCACTGATTTAAGAATACAAAATTATGCAAAAGTAGAGAGCCGTTGATATTATTGGATCCCCAAATTAAAAAGTTGGCTTTAGCCGCACAAATTCGCCGTTTTTACGCTTATGGGTTATGGTATTGCGGGGTTGTAAATTCGTAATTATTTTCACAACTTTTAAGCATTCATATTGAACAAAAATCGGTTACCGGGGAAGGAGAAATCGTTCAAAAGTGAGGGGGCAGTTAACATTGCTGGCCCCCCAGCCTGAAAAGTGGGGACCATGGCCCCTTGCCCCCCCCGTTCCTACGCCCATGGATGAGAAATACCTCATCCATGCTACGCCTATGCCCCTCTAGAAATATAGTGGGCCAAATCCGATGATTTTTTTTAGTGGGGTTACCTTGTGCCCCCGACCGAAATTCCCCCCCCCCTGAAGCGAATCCTGGGTACGCCACTGTTCACAGCCACAGGTCACAGCGGCGCTGTGCGACGTCACTGGGTAGTGGGTGTCTCCGCCAGCGGGACGCGGGCGGAGAAATATCCAGTGACGTCACAAAGCGGTCGCTGCAGAATGCAAACAAATCGCCTTGTGACGCTAGCTTCTATAATCGTGCCTTGAGTGGGTGTTTCAAGTTGTGTTTGTGTGTTTGTGGGGTGGCATATATTTACTTTACTGGATTAAAGCTACACGGAGTTTTTTGTTGTCATTTTGCATATCGAATTTGCATATTTACTTGATATATTGACCCAGAGTATATTGATAGGATATTGACCTAAGAGGCCTACGAGTGGAGTGAGGCTGCATATCATCGCGGCTAATCATTCACACAACACTTAAAACATACAAAAGGGAAACATGATTTTAGCCACACAAATTATATGGATACCTGTTCTGTTGCTCCTATTTTCAAATGCGGGTAAGTCTTAGCTAATTGAAAATGATCATTCGTTTAAGTTATATATGAATCTGTTTCTGTGTCACTGGTGTGATATTATTAGATATTTTGTGAACATGTTTTTTGTTTTGCTTTTTGCTGGTCATCTTTCAGCCAGTAGGTATGGTGCCTCAGGAAGGTTAATGGATTTAGTGTCATGCATTAGGTTAAATTGCTGTAATCTCGGACATGTCCTTACCTCGTACCTACTTTTGATGCTATAAGATTTCAGAATGTAAACAATGCTTTCACACCAGAGCACTGTGCTTCAGTATCGTAGACATTCTGAAAACTTCAAAGGTGTGAGGTTAGGATATGTCCAAAGATTATACTTTTTACAGGTATTGCCTATTTTTCACTGTTGACTATCAATTCCAATTCAGTTGGGCCAAACTACGGGAGGCCCGATCAAAAAATGGATGGGATCAAAAAATAGATCATTGCATCATCAAAACTAATGGCGGAAGCACAGGCGCGAGCAATGCCCTTATAAGGAGATCCGATCATAAGGAAAATATTCGATTATATCTGCTGAATCTCCACCATTTCAACCAATTAACTCCAAGCCGCTTAAAAAAGTGCTCATCAGCGCTTAATTGATATTTCACTCATGACAAATCATGCACGAACTCACGTACCGCATACATATAGCCTGTACCCGGCAAATCGATGGTGGAACCTATTCAGGGCTACTTCCTGAACTTTGTGCCAAAAATCTGCCAAAGTACACAAGAAAGTCCCAGAACATCAATTTTGCACCCCGACATGCACACGAGACAACTCATATGCTTCGTACCCCGACCTTCAATTTATGAACAAAAACACATGATAGCCCCGTACGATGCGAAAGAACATTTTTAAGCGTAGATAAAATTCGTCCACAAAAACAACAATATAGAATAGCTGAGAGACGTCCAAGACAAAGAAATTCAACTTGTAAGTAAGATCGAGGAATCTCCTACTCATACCGAGCAGTATTCAGCTATAAATCGCCACATTATGATGACGATCAACAAACTCATATATTACTTTTGATCCGCACTCCATTTTTTGATCGCCTCCCTGTAGTTTGCACACAACCTATGACGCTATGTAACATGACAACTTGTATGGGGTTACAACCTTAAAAAAACTAACCTACAAATCCTCTTGAGTGATATATGGCAAGCATAACCCATAAAGTAGATGTTAGCCACTATGTGTCTGTTCTGTGACATGGTGTGCCCTCTGTTACAGTGACCACAAACCGCATATGGGAGTCAATATACGAGGATCTGGATGCCACCTATAGCTGCTTTAAGATCATGAATGGCACACATGAGTTTGGTTGCAGAGGTGGGTGTACCTACAATGTGTCAATTATTTAGGAACTGTATGTCTGATGTGTTATTGATTATTGTCTAATGTGTCATTTATTTATATTTGTCATTTATTTATTTTCTTATAACTTATACACTAATGCTGGATTGTAATGAAAAGGTTTGACAGTAGTGGAAGCATTAGTAGTTTTAGAAGTAAGTTCAAAGTTGGTTGTCCAAATTAATTAGTAATGCTTTATTGTAAATGTTATGCTAGTCTGTTCACAGTGTCAGCCTTTTTCTTAGCAAGAAAACATGACTAATTATTGTCTCGGTGTGGGCCAAATAAGACACCTGAGTCCTGACTGCATTATTTCTTTGTTTTGTATCATATCACCAAAAGAACAATGCTTCACTGGCATGTCCAGTCAACTCACCTTTGGAGTCCAGTCATTTTGTCAGCTTTGTTCAATTGTCATACAATGCTATACACATTGCATGCATGGCAGCTGATGGTCATATTCTATGCTCTGAGAACTTAAGGATAAAACCTTCATAATGTTGCAATTTTCAATATTTTCCAGAATAGTTTTTAAACTAACTAAACATACTGTTAACTTAAAGCAATCAGTACACTACCTCTAATGTACCATGAACCTAAAAACAAAAAGGTCAACACATCTTATGGGGCACTATTGTTAACTGTATCTTCCAGGTGCTAGTAATAGATGGCACCACCAGCTCCCATGCTCCCATGTCTGTTGGTTCTATCAGCTCCACTCTAGCCTCTCTTCCTCGCTGACCCCTCAGTTAGTACCCCTGGTTCTCCTCTTGACAGCGTTCACCACACTGCCCTAGTCTTGTCCTGGCTGGTACCCCTGGCTCCCTGCCCTGACCGCTGACCACCCTGCCCGGACCGCTGACCACCCTGCCCTGACCGCTGACCACCCTGCCGGCTGCCCTGACCGCTGACCACCCTGCCCTGACCGCTGACCACCCTGCCCTGACCGCTGACCACCCTGCCCTGACGCTGACTCACCTGCTAAGCCTTGTCTGGTGTACCTGGGCTCCTGTTGCCCGTGACACCTGCCCTGTCGTGCGGCAGCCGACTATCTCCGTAACGTGGGCCTCTGCGGCTGGTGAACTCGTTCGGAGCCTGGCGCGCTCACAGCTCGGGCGAGCGAAGCCGTGGTGGCCGTCTGCGCGCGACAGTTCCACCGTGCCCAGCCTGCAGCAGCTGGAGAGATGACGGCCGATCTGACAGGGTGTGTTTCAGGGCTGCAGTCTGTTGCCGACCAGAAGCAACTGCCGCCCAACAGACGCAACTGCCGCCCAACCAGACGCAACTTGCCGCCCCACAGACGAACTGCGCCCGCCAGACGCAACTGCAGTCGATCAGACGCAACTGCACCCGACCAACGTAACTGCGCCCCCGAAACAGAAGAAAGCAACTGGCGCGACCAGCGCAATTATCTCCGATGTAACGCAACTAGCGCCGACCAGACGCGCACTGCCGCCCGACAGCGCAATGCAACCCGATCAGACGCAACTGCCACCCCCGACCAGACGCAATTACTTTCCCTGATCTAGCGCAAATGCCGTCCCCGACCCTGGCTGAGTGAGGTTTAGACCTAACCACGTTAGCTCGAAGGGAATAGGTCACATTGAAAGTTGTCTTGCAATTTGACTTCACGGTGTATGTTGACTGTTGAGCTACAAAAGGCATTTGTTTGGACGATAGATGGATATTCGTCGATAAATAGTAATGTTTCTCTTTTCTCCTTCATGACCTATACAAACCTTCATGACAATGTATGACGTCATGCATTTGGCCAAAGATGCAAATACTCATCCAAACATTAAATTCGCTGTCCTAGTCAGCATCTTCTGGACTGACTCTGTGGTAATAACAATCGCTACTTTAAGCTAATGGCAATGGTTTCGGCTAGTTTCCGGCAGAATCTGCGTATGACTCAATTCTGACGCCATCTGGTATGACATCATACATTCGGCGAAGTTTCGTGCCCCGTTCGGGGCACGAACGGATGCTAACAATAAACGACCTTGTAAAAGGGGCCTAGTCCTGTATCCAATTTACTTAACGTAGCGAGGTAATTCTTTCACCACAACCCATTTTTCTATCTGCTCTACAAATCTGCTATCTTAGTTAAACACCCCATGTTGAAGGTGAACTATTCGCTTAAAAGAGTTAAATATGTTGTAAATTCTCTTAATTTTACATGAATCATCCTAAAGGAATAGCTGTCTAAGAGACTGCATCTTTCGTATAGGATGTTACCTCTCGTGATCATACGACATGGCCTGCCGTTGTTGCGTCACAGTGTGACGTCACAACTGCCGCTGCGTTTCAGTCGACATATCTTCTCATATACAATGGCAGCGTTGTGTTGTGACGCTACTGACGTGTCTGTTGTCAGGTGACGTGAAGGGCGTGATTCTGATGCTGCCCGATGCCGCCGGGGGACCGGACGAACCCTCCCAGTTCTCCGAGGATGATACCTGCCCGAACCGCTGGTCAAGTGAGTGTGGGACCAGTGACTATTGTCGCAACTGCGTGTCGTTTCAGGGAGGCAGCACTAATGTGTGGCTCTTGGTGAGACAATTCACTGGCAAGTTTAAGTCTCACAGAGGGAATTACCGAAGGAAACCACGAAGGGTGCTAAATTGTCGAAACTGTTTTGCTTAAGGCCTGGGTGAGCTAGTCGAATTGTCATACCTAGGATATGAAGCCATTTCGGAGATTGCTTCTATTACAGACAGCTCAGACAGGGGGAGGGAATGGGCTGGCTTCATGGTTTATCTTTGCTATATTGTAGTATTCGACTTTAATTTGCAGACATAATTGTTTTTTTACTTAAAGATGCAGGTGCATGGTTCATGTTTGAAAGCATTCATATACATTCAAATGTATTAATATATCACAAAGAACTCTTGTCATACCGAGAGGATGGGGGATTTTGGGTCACCCACACTGCACTGAAAACATACCAGCTACTAGTCCGTTTCTCATCTGCTGGAGGTATTCTCACCATAAAACGCTGTGCTGTTCTACTTTGTTTTTATATTCCTTCGGATTCGATTGCCAACCCTGCCAGCTACATCGAAGTGCATCAAATGCACGACCAGCCCTTGGTGGACATCTTAGATTTCCTTATGCAGTGGGATAGCTAAACATACTCTTTTAAATTCTTCCTTTGCTTCATTGCGACTTCGCATGTCCCTCAGGAATGTCTATGCTGTAGAGTCTGAAGCGCTTGGCTCAGATGAAGACCCGTACATTGTAAGGTCCCGTCCTCCGCCGCCTTATGTTCACTGTTCAGCCCGGTCCTGGTCCGCCTCTGCTGGGAGCGGCTGCTCGAGTTGACCGCCCCCTTGCGGCCGGATGACAGCGATGTAGTACCCCTGGTCTCCGCTAAAGGCGCGACTGCGCAGCTCCGGAGGGACCGGCAGGCCGGATGCAATGGTGATGTAGTAACGGGGCGCCGACAGCACCAGCGTCACCAGCTGAAACACAGGAATACCAGCTGAAACATGAACACGTCCAGCTGAAACACTGAACACCAGCTGCAACATGGAGCATTACTATGGATTTCAGACTGCGTGAGACCCCGTTTTTGGGCGATAATTTGTTAAAAAATGGCCGAATTCGAATACAATTTTCGCACAGTCTATTTCAGCCCAGGCGCCGATTTCTTTCCGTATAGTTGGACAGAAATCGGACAGAAAAACTGTACAGAATGGGTTTTCTTTATTGTGGGAATGGGTCTACCAGCAGATCTTAACGTTACGAGTCAATGACAGAAATCGGCGCCTGGGCTGAAATAGACTGTGCAAAAATTGTATTCGGATTCGGCCGTTTCTTATATTATCGCCAAAAGACGGGGTCTCACTCGGTCTGAAATCCATAGTAGCTGATACACCGAATATCAGCTGAAACACGGGATATCAGCTGATGCATTGAATATCAGCTGAAACACGAAACATCAGCTGAAACACAGAACATCAGCTGATACATGGAACATCAGCTAAAACAAGGAATATCAGCTGAAATGCGGAACAACAGCTGAAACACGGAATATCAGCTGAAATGGAAATACGAAACATCAGCTGAAACACAGAAGATCAGCTGATACATGGAACATCAGCTAAAACACGGAGCATCAGCCACCAGCTGATGTTGGCTGAGACGTTTACCACTGCACTGGCTGAAAACGAAAAACTTATGATTATTTTAAACCGTGCCCCGGTGGGCCTCCGAGATAACTTCGCCATGGTGGGGGGTCAAAATGACCCCCCCTCTAACTCGAAAACGAAAAGGAATAGAAAGACGCAGAAAAAAGTGTTCGAAAGCTCTCAACTAGTACTTTCGAAGTTACCGAGACAATTTTTAGCTAAGGTCAATAGTAAGGTCACCAGAGGTCATCAAAGGTCAAATTTCACTGTTTTTGGACTTTGCAAAAACAAAAACGTATATCTCGTGAACTATGATAGCTAGGAACAAACGAAAAAAATCGGAAACTCATTAAATTTACAATCAAATAGTTTTGGTGTTCTCAAAATTTGGTGTCCTCAAAATTGAGCTAAGATAAATAGTTTAGGCTCCAGAGGTCATCGAAGGTCAAAAATGCAGTTTTGGATATAATTTGTTTTCTTGAATAACCTTTTATCTAAGAATGATAGAGCATCGAGTTTGAAACCATCGTGTTTTTCTCGTCGAGGCGCTTTGCAACATATACTTGGTGACCTGGTAAGGTCAGTTTCAAAATTTGACCTCAGGTCAAGGACATTTGGTGACCCGGGTAGGTCATGTCACATATGGGGCGATGCGGCCAGACGAGACGAACACATTGGTGTTAACCGCTTGTTTCTATCTCTTTTCTATCAAGAGTAATTATCAAATCATTGCTGATGACCTCAAATGACCTCAGATGACCTTGTAGTCATCACTGAGCAACAATTTTACCTTGATCATCCAGAATGAGCTTAAATAACATGATTCTGAAAGAATTAGCCTGATCCAACGCATATTTTCTGAATAGGAAGCATTTGTTTATTTTCCCATTCACTTATTAATGAGTCAGAAAATTGACCTGACTTAGGTCACCCGATGCAAAAAATCCAGAGATACAGAAATTGTAGGTACTTATGTCATGAAAGCTGCAAGTTTCAATCTTTCGGACAAAAACTGTGGCATGGGCACGATCACAAACATTTTGAAGCAAGGTCACTTAAAATGACTTGGTTGACCTGACTAGAGATACCTAATCGAAATTTTGACAAAGTTGGCAAATTAATGTTGAAACAGCTTTGTAAAATTTGGCGCCGTTTTTCTGCTATCCTGGAAAAACCTCATGGTGGGGGGGGGGGGGGTCAAAATAACCCCCACCAGGGCGAGGGTTAACCGGTGCCCCGTTGGGCCTTCGAGACAACTTCGCCTTGGTGTGGGTCATAATGACCCCCCTCTAACTTAAAACTAAAAGGGCTATTGAGACGCGACAAAAATGTTAAACTCTTGACAAGGCTATTCGAAGTTACTGTGTGTGATATGACTCAGGTCATTATTTAGGTCAGGAGAGGTCATTATAGGTCAAATTTCCAAGTAAAGGACTTTGTTCTAGAAACCCCCAAATACATCGGGAACTATGATAGCTAGGAACAAACGAAAAAGGAAGCTCATACAAAATGCATTTGTTTTCAAATTTAAGCTCATGACAATAGTTAAGGCGCCAGAGGTCACCAAATGCCCCAATTATTTTTTTCCCCAAAAAGTTATTCACAGCTTTATTTTGGTTATTGGACGTATAGCAGTAGTTTTAACACTATTGTATTTATCTCGTCAAGGCGTTTCGAATGATAATAATCGTGACCTGGTTAGATCAATTGCAAAATTTGACCTCAGATCAAGGTCATTTGATGACCCAGTTAATTCGTGCTGCATATGGGACGACGCGACGAGTCTAACACAGTGGTGTCGTGTGCACGTTGCTAACTTTATTCTATCAATAATATAGGCAAAAAAGTGCTGGTGACCTGGGATGACCTCAGCAGCTGACCTTGCAAAGGTCACAGCAATAATTGCACCTTGGTCATCCATAATTAACTAAAATAGCATGTTTCTGAAATAGTTGCCTGATCCAATACATATCCTCTTAATAGAAGTAATTCGTATATTTTCTCGTTTACTTAAAATAAGGAGGTCACAAAATTTACCTGACCTGAGGTCACCGATACAATAAATCTGAGACATCCAAATTGTAGCTAAACTTACGACCGTACACAATCCTGCAAGTTGCAAATTCAAAATGACCCCCACCCCCACACACACACCAGGGCAAGGGCTAAACAAATCTCGCCTAGCACCTCGATGTCTTGCCGTATACATCCAAGTTACCGGCACCACCGCAATCCTCTCCGTCGCGATATCGTAGACACTGGTCTGCGTTGCGCAGCTCACCTGCAGTATGAGGAGGAGGACGCTGCCGGCGGAGAGGACCCTCATCGTGTCTGACCGGCCGGCTGTGTGTGCTCACTCCGACTGGTGCCGGGGGTGTGTGGCGGCCGGAGCTGTACCGCCGTCGCCGCCGGCCCCTTCTCTCTGCAGTAGTCTGCACCTGCCCTCGGCAGGGTCAGGACTCGGAATTCAGTGAGCGGACACCGGGGGATGGAGGGGGGCTGTCGGCCGCTGCCCCGCCGCGTCGCGGTGTCCATAACTCATCGGCAGCCGGTTCTGTCCAGTGGTCCGCAGGGGCCGTGTGGTGGCGGCGGCGGCGGCGGCGGCGGGACCCAAGGCCGGCCGCGTGCTGGGTGCGTCCGTCCACCGCCGCCGCCACCGCTGAGAGACCAAGGCTACGTCCAGGTGATCAAAGTGCCGACAGAGCAAACACGGACGATCACGCTGGCAAAGATAAATCGGCTTCGGTTTGACCCAGTGGCGTTTCTTTGCATACCAATAAGTTTGTATCGGATTGCGCTGTGTTTTGTTCCGTCTTCCCTCAATACAACGTTTGTTTTTAAAGGACGTGCGCCTACTCACATCGGTCATGTGGAGTTGTTGACACTAGTCTATAGAACCATTTTTTTTTTTCTGAATTCAGCCATATACTTTATTTCTCCAGATTCACTCTAGTTGCTGAGATATTCCATATCGCCAAGATCAGTATGGCATCACAAAATCATCGGTATTCGCCAAATAGACTTTCGCTACTAGAAACACTGCCCTAATATTACACTGCTAGCATATATCGTTAGCGCTGGCCAATAGAAAACAGCTCGTGTGCGCTGATTCTATGATAGCAGCTGCCGAACATAGCCAAGGTTTCCATTTAACATTGTTTGTATGGGAAGTTTATTGTCTTACGTGCGCCATTCCATATAACATCCTCTTTACTCTGTTTATAGTGGCGATCGTTTATAGATATAGAAACAAAACTATATGCTAAACAGAATATAAGTAAAAATTCATCTAAAGGGGCTCCAGACGTCAATTTTATCGTATCCTATTATCAAACCAATAGCTTCTTACCGTAATACAAATATATTTGACATTCCAAAAGAGTAGGCACACTTCCTCAGGCTCAGGTATGCGCCCGATTCGACCATCCATGCTTCCCTGCATGTCATCTTGAACTCCAGTTCTGTGTCAATTAAAAACGATATTGTTTCTTGACACATTTTTTTTTTGTAAATTTACACAACACACAAACGTTTACCTATAGACACCTTACCGCTGTGCATTTTTTAAAAAATGTAATGCACAACGATAGTATATCTCGAAATATAGGCACTTTCCCCTGTCCTATACTAACTTAACTATATTTGAAGAGACATATTTTGTTTTGTCCAAAAGCGTGGACGCTCAAAATATCCAATGATTTGTTTGCAAGTCTGAAAGATACTCCACACACTCCACAACGTTTACTGTCTGCACACTGATAACCTTTTCAATTTTATATCTGCAGCGCAATCACATTCGTCCGAGGCATTCAATGCCAACTACATACCATGCAAGGGATTTGGGTGCAGCGCGGCGCTGTGTTGGCCGTCTCTCTGCGATATTGCGCGGCATTCATTAGAGTGTTGTGAGTTGTGACATCGTTGGTGTGGGCTCTCTGGCCGTATATCACCCCCATGCAGAGCTCACTCAGCCTCTGCACTGTAATGACGTCACTGGATCTTAAGCTGCACTGTGGTGACGTCACTGGACCTTCAGATGCACTGTAATGATCTCGCCACTCCCAATTGTCATTGGGCCTTCAGACAGAATCGGACGTCACTAGGCTCTCTGGCTCAGAAATGGGGGAGAGAAGTTGACCTTGACTCGCAAACAAAAATGCCAAAGTCACATATTTTGTCAGCGCGAAGCTCTTCACTTCTGCAAAGTGAGCAGACACAGCATTCTAGTAATAATTTAAACTCACTCTCATAGGCTCAGTTCAGAATTGAACAATGCGGACATGCCAATGTCCATTGCCGCTCCCCCCTCTCCCGGCATCGATGCCAATGTCCAAAGCGTTGTCGTTATCACAGGGTCGCGGCATGCTGGATCGTAGCGGAGGAATTCTTATTATACGTAATCGGCCGACCAGTGAACGTGTGCAGTATCTATTCATAAATATGCACACGCATTTATCTGCCGAAAATGGTTATCCGTTCTCCAAACTTGGCATCCAAATACGGTATATGAAGTGCCGCAGATGCGGAGTCCAGCATTCATTACGAATAATGGAAGTGCGCTTTATGACACCAGCTACTGCTCTCAGATGATATTCATATAGATCATTCTATAGGATCCCACGCCTGTGATGTGTTAGCTCTACAGCGTGGCCCACCAGATACTCTGCTGAGTGGACCACTCTACGTTTGTATTCTATAGATCGGCGAATCGAATCTGTTAGAGCTGTCTCCCGACCCCGGCCAGCGTGTTAGAGCTGTCTCCCGACCCCGGCCAGCGTGTGACGAGCGACTCTGTCGACAGGCTTCTACCGCGCGGACCCGACTTCGGCCGAGTTCGGCCACTGTCTGATTAAACCCTGGAACCCGGCCGGCACCGGCATGTTCAAACGCAGCTGGAGCTTCCCCATCATCCTGCTGAAGAACCAGACGCAGATCGAGGACCTCCTCCAGGTAAAACGGCCGCACCCGCGCTCGAGGGATAAATAGACCACCTGCGGTTCGAGTACAGAGGCATACTTCGAAAATTATCACACTAATACATTTGCATGGGGCGCGTTACAACTCTAGGGGTGTCCTGTTCTGTGCCGCCGTCGATATACCAGCTATACAGGTGCTCTGTCTGTCTGTCTGTATGTATGTATGTATGTGTGCCGTGCTGACGGGCCGCGCTGTCCCGCCCAGTGCCACTAGGAGTACAACTCTGCCGGTCTGTCTGTATGTGTGTGTGTGCCGTGTTGACCGGCCGCGCTGCCCCGCCCAGTGCCACCAGGAGTACAACTCTGCCGGGCCGGCCGGGGACTGGCCGCGCTGCGCCGCCCAGCTCAAGACGTTCATGTCGGCGGCGGGCAACACAGAGATCTGCTGGCGACGCACACAGAACCAGTACATCAACACCAAACAGAGCGTGTTCTGCTCGCCGATGGGCTCGACCAACGTGTTCAGCACGTGGGCGCCGCGCGGCGGACCGTCGCCGCCGGCCGCCGACGACGCCACCGTGCTGGTGGCGGCGCGCACCGACGGCGCCACCATGTTCGACGCGCTGGCGCCGGCCGCCGACTCGGCCGTGGTCGGCATGGTGACGCTGCTGGCCGTGGCCAGGGCGATGGCCGAGCTGCCGCCGCCGCCGCAGCCGCGCACAAACGTCATGTTCATGCTGTTCAGCGGGGTGAGTGGACCGGCGGGACGGACAGGGTGCTGTCGGGACGCTATCAGTGCAGCTATCGACGATGTTATGAGCGCTCTGGTCGCACTTTCTGCGGTTTCGGATTTCGATTAAAGCGTGTATTGGCTGTGTCCTGTTCTGATTCTGTTCCTAGTGTGCTAGTGCTTGGGCGGCATGTGACCTTCGTTGTTGGTCCGCCCTAAAACCCCAATCATCATCATCATAGTGTGCTAGTCCCCACCAGACATGCTTTTCGGCGCGGTGCGGCTCTAACCCGTCTGTACGTGCGCCTGTCCGTGCCGCCGCAGGAGAGCTTCGACTACATCGGCTCTGACCGGATGGTGTACGACATGGCCGCCGGGAAGTTCCCGCCGAGCGCTGTGGCCGCCGATGACGAAGCGGCCGGCTCAGTGCGCCGGCCGCCGCCGCTACGACTCTCCGACGTGCAGTACTACCTGGAGCTGAACCAGCTGGCGCGCGGCAGCCTCTACCTGCACTCCTGACCCCGTCTCCAGGGCGAAGACCACCAGATGTTGACACCAAGGTAGGCTGCCGGAGAGAGGTATGCCGCCTGGCTAGGACGGACGGCAGCCGCTGCCGGGCTGACCGGACCGCTAGTGACCTTTGACAGCGAACTGGACAAATTGGCGCCTATATGCAATATGTGCATTACAAATTACGTCACCTGAGATTTTCGGGAAAATATGTTGATGCATTGGTTTATCTACTTGATCTACTTTGTCACTTTATATATCACAACAAATAAGCTGTATTGGGTAAACTTCCTGAACCCAGGCATCGTCTTTGCAATACGGTTCTCCCTTCTGACGACGAGGCCACTCAATTCTACGTCTGCACATGGGACAGTACAACAGCTAACTGCTGTTTGGGTCCCCTGGCTGAAGCTGGGTTTGACGGCCTGTCATCGTTGTTTGGGTCTGTCTGAGCTTGGTTTGACGGCTGTAACTGTTGCCCGGGCTCTTTATGAGCTGGGTTTGACGGCTGTTAATCTGTTGTTTGGGTCTTGGCTGAGTGGGTTATGACGGCTGTATCTGTTGTGGGGTTCGATGAGCTGGGTTTGACGTGCTGTATCTTTGTGGGGTCTCGATGAGCTGGGTTTTGACGGCTGTTTCTGTCTGTCGGTCTGGCTGAGCTGGTTGGTACGGCTGTATCTGTTGTCCGGGTCTCGATGAGCTTGTGTTTGCGGCTGTATCTGTTTTGTCGGGTCTGGCTGAGCTGGTTTGACCGGCTGTATCTGTTGTGGGGTCTCGATGAGCTGGGTTTGACGGCTGTTAATCTGTTGTCGGGTCTGGCTGAGCGGGTTTTGACTGTTGTAATCTGTTGTCGGGTCGTCGGAATGAGCTGGGTTTGACGGCTGTTATCTGTGTGGGGTTGGCTGAGCTGGGTTTGACGGCGTATCTGTTTCGGGTCTTGATGAGCTGGGTTTGAACGGCTGTAATCTGTTGCTGGGTCCTGGCTGGCTGGGTTTGACGGCTTGTATTGTTGTCGGTCCTTCGATGAGCTGGGTTTGACGCTGTATCTGTATGCCGGCTCTTGATTGAGCTGGGTTTGACGGCTGTATCTGTTGTGGGGTCTCGATGAGCTGGGTTTGGCGGCTGTATCTGTTGTGGGGTCTGGCTGAGCTGGGTTTGACGGCTGTATCTGTTGCTGGGTCTGGCTGAGCTGGGTTTGACGGCTGTATCTGTTGCTGGGTCTGGCTGAGCTGGGTTTGACGGCTGTATCTGTTGTGGGGTCTCGATAGCTGGGATTTGAGGACGGCTGTATCTGTTGTCGGGTCTCGATGATCTGGTTTGACGTGCTGTATCTGTTGTGGGTCTGGCTTGAGAGCTGGGTTTGGCGGCTGTATCTGTCGTCGGTCTCGGTGAAGCTGGGTTTGACGGCTGTATTTCTGTTGTCGGGTCTTGATGCTGTGTTTTGACGGCTGTATCTGTTAGTGGGTTTGATGAGTTTGGGGTTTGAACGGCTGTATCTGCTCTGTTTTGTGGGGTCTCAGATGAGCTGGGTTTGAACGGCTGTATCTGTTGCTGTCGGTTCTCGAATGAGGCTGTGTTTGACGGCCTGTAATCTGTTGTCGGGGTCTCGATGAGCTGGTTTGACGCTGTATCCTGTTTGTGGGGTCTGGCTGACAGCTGGTTTTGACGGCTGTATCTGTTGTCGGTCTGGCTGAGCTGGTTTTGGACGGCTGTATCTGTTGTGGGGTCTCGATGAGCTGGTTTGACGGCTGTAATGCTGTTGTCGGGGTCTCGATGGAGCTGGGTTTGACGCTGTATCTGTTGTCGGGTCTCGATGAGCTATGTTTGACGGCTGTATCTGTTGTCGGGTCTGGATGAGTCGGGTTGGACGGCAGTATCTGTTGTTAGGTCTGAATGATCTGTTTTTGACGGCTGTATCTGTTGTCGGGTCTTGATGAGCTGGGTTTGACGGCTGTATCTGTTGTGGGGTCTCGATGATCTGGTTTTGACGGCTGTACCTGTTGTCGGGTCTCGATGAGCTGGGTTTGACGGCTGTATCTGTTGTCGGGTCTGGCTGAGCTGGGTTTGACGGCTATATCTGTTGTGGGGTCTGGCTGAGCTGGGTAATTGACGGCTGTATCTGTTGGATGGGAGTTCGATGAGGCTGTGTTTGCAAAGGCTTATTGTTGTTAGGTCTGGATGATCTGTTTTTGACGGCTGTATTGTTGTCGGGTCTCCAGTGAGCTGTGTTTGGACGGGCTGTATTCTGTTGTCGGTCCCGATGATCCTGGTTTTGACGGCTTATCTGTTGTCGGGTCCGATGAGCTGTGTTTGACGGGCTGGATACTGTTGTGGTCTCGATGGAGCTGGGGTTTGACGGCTGTACTGTTGTCGGGTTCTCGATGAGACGGGTTTGACGGCTGTATCTGTTGTCGGCGTCTCGATGGCTGGGTTTAGAACGCTGTATCTGTGTCCGGGTCATAACGATGAGCTGGGTTTGACTGCCTGTATCTGTTGTGGGTCTAGATGAGCACTGGGTTTAGACTAGCTGTATCTGTTGTGGGGTCTAGATGAGCTGGGTTTGAACGGCTGTTTAATCTGGTTGTAAGAAGGTCTTGGCTAGAAGCCTGGGTTTATAACGGCTGTATCTGTTGTGGGTCTGGATGGTCGGGTTGAGGGCCAGTATTGTTGATTACGGTCTGGATGATCGGTTTTGACGGCTGGTATCTGTTTGTGAGTTGATGAGCTGGTATTGACGGCTGATCATCTGTTGTTAGGTCTGGCTGAGCTGCGGGTTTGACGGCTGATTCTGTGTGGTTCAATGGATGAGTCGGGTTTGACGAAGCAGTATCTGTTGTTTAGGTCTGGATGATCGGTTTTGACGGCTGTAATTGGTTGTGGGTACTCGATGAGCCTGGGTTTAAGACCGAGCCTGTAAATCTTTGTTAGGTCTGGCTGAGCTGCGGTTATAAAGACGACTGGGTATCTGTTTGTCAGGGTCTCGTGATCTGGGTTTTGACGGCTGGTATCTGTTGTCGGGTCTGCGATGAGCTGGGTTTGACGGCTGGTATCTTAGATATGTTGGGTCTAGGCTGAGCTTGGATTTGACGGCTGTTCTGTTGTCGCGGTCTCGATAGATCTGGGTTTATGACGGCCTGTATGCATGTTGTCGGGTTCGATGAGCTGGGTTTGATGACGGCTGTATCTGTTGCGGGTCTCGAATAGAGCTGTGTTTTGAACGGCTGTTATCTGTTGTCGGGAATCTGGATGAGTCGGGTTTTGACGGAGTATCTTTGTTTTAGGACATATGGAAATGATCTGGTTATTGAAGGACCTGGTATTGTTGTGGGTCTCGAAGAAGCTTGGTTTGACCGCTGTATCTGTTTGATGGGGGTTCGATGCGCTGGTTTTGAACGGTGTATCTGTTGGCGGGTCTCGATGGCTGGGTTTTGAACGGCTTTGTAATCTGTTGTGGTCTCGATGAGCTGGGTTTTGACGGCTAAGTATATGATAATGTCGGAGTCTGAATGAGCTTGGGTTTGACATGCTTGTATCCATGTTGTTGGGTCTGGCTGAAGCTGTATTTTGACGGCTGTATCTGTTGTCGGGTCTCGATGAGCTGGGTTTGACGGCTGTATCTGTTATCGGGTCTCGATGAGCTGTGTTTGACGGCTGTATCTGTTGTCGGGTCTCGATGAGCTGGGTTTGACGGCTGTATCTGCGTGTTTAGGTGCAGCAGCTGATACAGGAGCTGACGAAGTACGGCGCCGCTGACCGGTACAACCTGTCCCTGACGGAGTTAAGCACGCCGCTGCCGCCCTCCTCGCTGCACGCCCTGCTGCGCGGCAACGATAGCGTGCCCGGCCTGGTGATCACTGACCACGAGAAGGGCTACACCAACAGGTAACGATACCACGACAAAGGCTACACCAACAGGTAACGATACCACGACAAAGGCTACACCAACAGGTAATGTAACGATACCACGACAAAGGCTACACCAACAGGTAACGATACGACGGCAAAGGCTACACAAACAGCTGCCAGTTGAAACATGGGTAGGCGTAAATTGACTTTTGTTGTCGGCGCGCCCAAAAACCACAACAAACAAAACATGGGTAACAATGACACTAAAAAGGTTACACCAACAGGTAACAATACCACGACAAAGACTACACCAACAGGTAACAACACACAACCACCTTCACCAACAGATAATGACATCACACCACAGGCTACACCAACTGGTAACAGTATGTACGAATAAATATTGATGTAAATTCTGAAGTTCGTTTCTATGCGATTATATTATTTTCGAATGGCTTTGTATGTTGTTGCGCCACATGTGTTGCTGACAATTAATACCCTGCTTTCGGATGAATAAATTGATAGACGTTTGTCAATCGTACAGTAGCTATTAAAGAAACTTCAACAAAGTGTCCTGGTACTTGTTCTTGATTATATCATCAACCAACATGGAACAAGCCGCCGACGCTTGGTCCCGTAATTTTGACCAGTAACTCATTGCCCACCTGGTTCTTCCCCAAACCCTGGATGAATCCCGTGGTACCCGCGCTGCCTGCTGACTCTGCCCGCTCGTCTCCCTTCGTCAGCTTCTTCCACAGCGTGTACGACGTGAAGTCGTCGGTGACTGGCAGCGGCGGCGGTGACGGAGACTGGACGGAGCTGGCCGACCGCATCGTCCGCCTGACGCAGGTGGTCACCAGCGCCGTCTACGGTCTGGCAGTGGCGGAGGAGGCGCCCGCCGTCACTGTCCCGACACTGACCAATGGGTGAGAGGGGAGACACGGGATGGGTGAGACCGGACACAACCGGGGGGGGAGCGGAGGGAGAGAGGAAGGGACAGAAATGGGTGCGACATAGGAACACGCGGGGAGAAGGGGGGGGGTGAGACGGATCAGGTGACCACAAATTGGTTAACATGACACGTGAGGGATGGGAGAGGGATATTGTGTTCGATAACAGCATGAGTAAAAAGATGTTCGTGAAGTATTTACAAACACCGAGCCTCCTTGGTAAATGGGCTGGACGAATTCGATGCCCAAAGTTTGTCCTCGGCCTGCGAGCGATTGAAGTTGGGCCACTGACTCCACTGATCGGGTCACTCGGGTGTCATGCTCTCAATTGTCTGACCGAATGAGCTGTTACTCTCCTCGGAACCAAACCAATCAGGTCGCGGTCTGATCAGTCCGGTAATCGAATGCCGGTGCTCTGGACTGCGGTCTGGCTCCTGCTGGACCAATGGTCTGGCTGGGATTCGTTTACGACGCCGTCCTTCTGCACCGCGCTGTGTTTAGTCTGCTCCGGCAGCTGATTGGCCTCCTTGTGGCTGCCGCAGGTGAAAGGTCTGCTGGAGTGCTACCTGCAGCGCTCGAACTGCTCTCTGTTCCGTGACGTCATGGACGAACAGATGCAGGACAAAACGCTGACGGCACTTTGGCAGCAGGACTTCCCACTGCCCACCTATGTCTCGGTGAGTCCGATGGAACGCTGGCAGAGTCCGATGGAACGTTGGCAGAGTCCGATGGAACGTTGGCAGAGTCCGATGGAACGCTGCCCGCCTACGTTCATGCCTTTGGTCTCGGTGTATGACAACTGAGTTAACAAGTCTATCTTGTTGAATCACCATTGTTGGTAAAACTTCAGCTTCAGAGGCAAATCATGTTATGGGTTGTCGTATTATAGATGATGTCCAATCTCACAGAAAGTCTTGAAATCCATGGCAGATCTCCCTGCCGATATATGTCTCGATGTTTGACTAAACCGTGTCAAATGAATGTCTCTACCTGGCGCTAAAGCGGAGGGGAGCGCCACCTTCGTTTCGTCTTCCTCACGTCATATGACGTCACTGGCGGTGCCGGTGCGGCGTGCCATCCCTGTGACGAGCCGTCCGTACTGTCAGGTGGCCGGTCAGGCGACGCGCCACTCCTACCTGATGCGGCTGACGAAGAACCTGCTGTCGCGCTGGACGGGCGTCACGCTGGAGAACGTGACGAGCGCTGACAAGTGCCGCGACGACGCGGACCGGGTGTTCAACCACCAGTGGCTGATTCGGCAGTACGAGAACGGCACACTGAGCGGCTACTGCACCCGCTCCCTGGTGGCCGAGTCACTGGCCGTGAGTAAACGCCTGTCGAACATCCCAGCGCAGCCAACATCCAAGGTCAGTGGGACAATCCCATAGTCAAGTGGGAATAAATCACCATATATGGGTATCACCAGGACTCAGTGGGGACATCCATCATACAGTGGGATATCCCAGGTCAGTGGGACATCCCATATCAGTGGGATATCCCATATCAGTGGGATATTCCATATCAGTGGGACATCCCATATCAGTGGGATATCCCAATCAGTGGGATATCCCAGGTCAGTGGGGGCTGGGACATCCCAGGTTAGTGGGTCATCCCAGGTCAGTCAGATCATGCATACCGGAGCAGAGCATCTGCTGCTCCCCCTTTCAAGAGTAGGACTGTGGAGTATGGGCATGAGACCACCTCTGCTAGTCTGCTACAGGAGAAACAAGTGCTTCTCTATGGCTTCGCAACCACATATTTGGATATGTCTTGGGCGTGTATGCCTGATGAGTGACAACGTCGACCTCGCCTGACCCCGTTTGACCTGCCATCTGACCACGTCTGACCTGTCGTCTGACACCGCCTGACCTGTGTACCTTTTGTGCCGCAGACTACGACTGGTCGTCCGGCGAGCACCCGTCCTGGGCTGAGTCGCAGTGGACCGGCTTCCAGCTGCGCGTCTTCCTGAAGCCGTCGCTGGGCCACGAGCTGGCCCACCTGCTGCTCGGCCTGGCCGTCACGCTGGTCGCCATCGGCGTCGTGTTGCTGCTCGAGCGTCGTGCTCACCTGCTGTTCGACTCGCCAAGGTGAGCACGCCGCGGCCCGGCACCCCGCGCCCCGCGGCCCGGCGCCCCGCGGCCCGGCGCCCCGCGGCCCGGCGCCCCGCGCCCGGCTCCCCGCGGCCCGGCGCCCCGCGCCGCCGGGGCGCACTGCAGCCCAGGGGCCGCCACCCGCCGGCCGGCCAGTGGTGCGGGCGGTGACCGGGCGGTGGCGATGACGGTGACTGGCTGCTGGCTGAGGGCGTGGGAGGCCTGCTGGCTGGCTGAGCGCTACAGGGCAGAGAGCCGGCAGCGGCCGTGGGTGACGGGTGGATGCTTGTGGTGCTGGTGGGGCCTGGCCAGTGGGAACTCGCGCGCTGCTGGGTGGGTCTGGCCAGTCGGGGCACAGCGCGCTGCTGGTGGGGTCTGGCCAGTGGGGGCACAGCACGGAGAGCGGCTGCAGCAGCCGGGTCGGCGGCGGTCAGGTGGCACGTCAGGCGGGTTCTGCCGCCACTGGCGGGCCCCCGGGTCCGAGCCGGGGAGCCGGGGAGGCCACACAGCTGCCTGCATGGTGAATCACAGGGTGTTGGGGCGCTGTGTGTTTTCTATGCATGTGATTGTGTGTGTGCTTGTGTGCGTGCGATCGGGCTGCTTATCGTCTTGGGTTAAACGGCATGCGCGATTGCGTACACGGGTATGCGTGTGCTTGCCTGTGACCTGCGGTTCAATGGAATGCGTGATGCAGGGGCATTCGTTGTGACGTCAACACGCGGATGCATGAGGTGAGCGATTCCAGTTCTACATCTTGGTTTCCTCACCCTTCCCCCTTTGAACTGTTCGAGTTTTTGTGCGTTTGGTTGGAGGGTGAGCTTTTTCTTTGCGTTTTTTATGGTCGCTCGTGCTTTTTACTTGTTTGCATGTTCTGGGCTCGTCTTGGTGAACGTCTTTTGTACTTGTGATTATTGTTGCGTGTAGGCTGCACCTTTGGGATAATTTGTGCGATGGGATGATTGCCGCATTGTGGATCACTGCCTACACTAGCACTAAGCATTGAAAAGACGTCCGCTTAGCGCTGAGATGACACCGACGTGCTGTGCGGAGTTTGTCGCCTTCTTGTCATGGCGGCCACCAGTTCTGGCTGGTCTAGGCTTTTCGACACCATTTTGATCATGGCCGACTGTGCTTGTTTGACGCGACCATCTTGCATGGATGTGGTGTTTACTGATTTACCGCTACATAAGTTGTGATCTTTGTCTCTTTCATTTTCGTAAGTCTTCAGTTTTGATACTAAGCACTTTTTATTTTTTATTATTATTGTTTTATTTGTATCATATGCTTCTGATTTGGTTTGTTTTGCTTCGTGTTTTCGTGTGGCTTGCTTTGCTTGGTTGCGGTGTCCGTGTCAGTGGCAGTCCCCCCTCGAACCTGATTTTTGCTCAATTTGTTTTTTGGTTTGGTTGCAGTTTGGTTGCTCTCCGTTTTTATGTGATTCACTTTTTGCTTTGCTATTTGTACTGAATTAGGTGTTAGTTTCCTAATGTTCGTTGATATTTGTGTATGATAAGGATGCCCTTCAAGTTGAGACATTCGAAAGCCAAAAGATTCAGCGAAGAAAACGAGCGGGGTGTGTGATCATCATAACATGCCTATCCAGGCTTTTGGGTCGGCATGAAGTTTGTATCTCCCGAAAATAATGAAAGTGTTTTAACGGGTCAAGTGGTAAAGGGGCTACTGGTTCAAGTTATGTTCTGAATAATATCCGTTAGGTAAAAGGTCTAAAGACTAACGAGTCATGTTGTTTGCCGAAAAGAAACAATGCTTAACGGGTTAATGGCAGAACGGGTCAACATTTTTATAGTATGTTCTACCTAAACGATGTGGTACGCCCCACCCATTTGTCGACTTCTCTTGATCATTTAGCCGTTTATATGGGAGATACGGCTGAAGGAAAATACTAATGACATTTAAGATTCATTTTCAGCAGTCCACCCAAATGCGCCTGTTTGGAAAATATTTGGATTAGTTCCTTTTATGAAATGAAATGCCCGTGGACAAAAGCTGATTGTTTTAATTCATTCTTTCAAGGATCTTTTTAATTTCGAATATCTCAAGACTGCCATCAAGACATCCCTATTTTAACGTAATGGTTACTCCTACTCGTTGTAAGATGCTATTCGTCGGAGTTCGCTAGTGATGACGCATTGGCGCTGAAAACGCGCGTCACACCGCTTTTGCCCTGCGGCAGTATACTCCGGTGAACATCCATTCGCTCAATCAGCAGTTGCACGGAAAAAACCGCAAGTGCCACAATGTATCTCTGGTGTACTCTGGTAAGGTTTAGTGAGTCAACTGGTGGAATAAGGTAGTAGAGTAACGGGTAGCCAAACATCAGCCCCGCCCCCACCTGCCACTGACACGGGCCCGTTTCCAGGTACGAGCTGCAGAGCTAGGAATGCGACGCAAACCAGATACTGTTGGCAGATTACGACCGCTGCGATCAGCCGGCACGGGCGGCCACTACGGCACTCTAGCCGAGCCCGTGGCCACGTGAGGCGTGCAGAGCCGAGCCCGTGGCCACGTGAGGCGGACAGGGCCGAGCCCGTGGCCACGTGAGGCGGACAGGGCCGAGCCCGTGGCCACGTGAGGCGGACAGAGTCGAGCCCGTGGCCACGTGGTGGGGACAGGACAGGCCCGGCCGTCTGCTCCGCGGGCCGCAGTCGGGTCAGCCCTGTGCAGCGCGGGCCCGGGGGCAGGGGCCGGTGTCGGCGCTGGACGTAAGATGCCGGCTATGGCCGACAGAGGTGCGCGGGGGACAGCCATCCGTCCGTCCGTCTGTCTGTCTGTCTGTCTGTCTCTGCCGGTACACCTGTGGCAAGTATCTGGTTTGCGGTTTGTGTGTGAGCGTGTGTGTGTATGTGTGTGTGCGTGCGGTTGTACGCCGTCGAGGCGCGGTGGAGTCAGCAGGGCGGCGCTGGCGGTGCTGCCGGCCGCTGTGACCGCGGCCGGGACGCCCTATCAGCTGTGATATCGGTCTGGCTGGCGTGTGTGCGGCAGAGCGCGGTGTCGGGCCCGGCTGCCGAGGGTCGTGGCGTGCCGTGGCGTGGCGTGCCGTGGCGTGGCGTGGCGTGCCGTGGCGCGGCGCTGTGGTACGTTGCGGTGCGGCAGGTCGGCTGTGATGGCCGCGGACCGCTCGCCGGTATAGCCGCCTTGCGACAGCCACGGCTACGTTGCGGCAGTCATGCTACCCGGATGGTGGCATAACATTGTGTGCGTCGGTACACAGTACCAGCTGTCGTTGTGGGGTTGGTGTGTTCCTGGTGTCAGTGACGACGCTCAAAGAGACACCGTGGGAATATTGTAACCTCCTGTATCGCATCAGTCAGATGAAGACATTCCGTTACTTATATTAATGTCGCGTGTAACTGTACTTCTTGTTCGATTGGTGAATAATGTTTTCTGTGTATGACTACTGCTTCGCCGCTGTTGCTATGTTCATGATTGTATCGGCTGGTTTTGATTTCGATCATGCCGTGCTGTGACATGTGATGCTTATTCTGACCTCTGCACTGATCTCGGCGAGCTATCGATGAATGTTGGGCCGATGGTGGGGATCAAGGACATAATTTATTATCTTGTGCATTCCATTGACCAGTGATCTGTGTCCGATGTTTGCTTGTCGTGCGGATCCAGAGAAGCTTCCTCTCACGTTATCTCATATCGTCCAATGGCCTCTCACAATACACGGCTTGCTTCTATGGAGACGGTGTTTGGCAGAGATGTGGTGCTGGCCACTGGCCGGACTGAGCGGACGCTCGACGAATGCTCTTCAGCAGGCGAAAGCGGCGGTATTTACGCAGTATCAGAGTCGTCGTTCAGTTGAGATGTTGCACCCAACCCATCATCCAGGACTGCTGGCCAGTGTAGGCCGTGTCTGTACAGTGTACAGTATACTCTAATAGAAGCAGGCAAATAAGGATTCTGTGCTATATGCGTGTTTGTGCCTTTCGCTATAATTCCTCGTCTGTTGAATACCAGTAACAATTCATGCCCTCGTACGGGACACACGTGGTGGCCAACGAAGCCTAGACTCCCCCTGCTCTATCTGACCTAGTGACTGGCAGTGGCGGCCGCAGGGGTGTTCGGGTCATGCCCTCCCCCCAAGGCCCATGAGGTGGGTCAACAATCTTTTGTCCCCCCCTAAGTGACTTAGAGCTCAGGTGGGCCCGAATGGCCCGCCTGGGCTCCAGGTTTGAATGGGCCCCCAAGAGGTCAGAGAGGGCCTTCTGGAAGCCAGGGTTGGCCAACTGGATGTTAGAATGGCCCCTGGAGGCTAAAGCGAGTTGTCTCGAGGCCAAAGTGGAGGTCAACCTTTTGGAGGTCGAAGAGGGCCCTCTGGAGGCCAAAGTGGGCCGTATTTGGGTCGGAGTGGGCCCTCTGTAGGTCAGAGGGGCTTCTCTAGAAGCCAGAGGGGACCCAATAGAGACCAGTTGATTTGGCTAATTTGTTGTTAATTTTGGTGGTGCTCTACGCCGCCGTTTTCCCGCTATTTCCGAAAATCTCGGAGAGAGTCAAAATGACCCACACCAAGGCGAAGGGTAATGGGTGGCAGCGTTATTGGCTTGGAAGAAAGCCTTGCATCGTGACCTCACGGAATTGCCGGTGTCAATAATTCAGTAACTGTTTCGTTTCATCAAGGGAGCTGAAACTAGCTACGTGATTCAACGCCTCAGAAACCCATGCATACGAATTTTCGTCGATAGCTGAAATGCAGTGTGTTTTGGCCCTGCCGATCTGTCATGGAATACACAATATCTGAAAATACCTTGTCAGACCGTCTGAAGGCCGCAATTTCAGATGTCATAAGCCCATAGGGTTTAACCCGGCGACCCACTGGGGGGGGGGCATAATCTGCCCATTCCCCGATTTTCTAATAACTCAAACTTGGCAGATAACGAAAGTAAACCTTCTCACACTTATCCTACTCATTTGAGTCTTCTCCAAAAATTCGATGAATATAACAAATTAACTTGGAAAAATGAAATTTTGATCCCGTAATGTATGCCATTTTTGGTGTTAAACGATGAATGTTTGAAAAATCGTAGAAAATGGAGGTGTGACTCAATAAAAAAGTAAAAGCATTTTAAAGTGGCATTGCATTGTCTTTCAAATGGCAATCTCGAATTTGTTAAAATTTTAGATTTTTTGACCCAAATAAAAAAACGATTTTTTCAGAAAAATTATCTCTAAACAAAAAATTCATTTTTTATCCGGCATTTTTGTAAGAGAACTAAGTTTATACAAAACCCAAACCAAATATCAAAGCAATATCCGATTTTTTGACTGACTTATGAGTTATGACTCCCCAAGTGTAAGTAACTCATGACGTCATTTTTTCAAACAATATTTTTTGCCCTTTTTTGACCAGATAGAGATAAATCAGTATCACAGCTGTTTTTCTGAGACAAAACTGGACTGTAAAAATGTATTTTATGGTTAAAAATGTCGATTTCACAATTTGACCTCAAATGACCTGACTTTGACCTTTGATGGTGTCAGATTGTCAAAATGGCTTCTACTATCGAATTATACGTGTAAAACAATCCATAAAACATATGTCGCATGACTTTCGTAGACCTCTTGCCATCAATGACCTTTTGTGACCCGATAATTGCCTTAGGAACCTTTTGCTTAAAATTTCACTTTTTTTGGCTTAATGCAGAGTTTCTTATACTTTGAGAGCATTTGTGCTCAAGATAGTTATCAATCTAAGGTTTGGATAGAAAATATGGCCCAAAAACTAAAATATCTCCATTTTGACCTTTTACCTGACCTTGACCTGACGGGCTGACATGTGACCTTATTTCGAAAATTGCACGTATGCTTTGGGTGCGTTCGGCTGGATACCCCAGCGGGGCGCGGGTTAAAAGCCATAGGCGTAGGAGCCGAGGGGGGGGGGAGGGCAGGAGGGGCGACTGACCCTAACGCCCCCCCCCAACTTTGTAGTCTCAATACCTGGTCCGAAACTATGAGGCATAACCCACAACCACCTGGGGACGGGTCGGATCCGATCCCCCATCGGTTTTTCCTAAATAACTTCCGAAGTGTTGCAGATATCGATGTAAAACTTGGTATGCCTTTGCGTATATCAATTTTACGTTATCTATGACAAAGTTCAGCAGTTTCGTCGAACAAAATGAGATATACCGATTTTAGTGGCGTCAGGTAGGTACATAGCATTTTTGGTCAAAAATAGCTAAATGCTTGAAAAAATCGCAAAAATCTAGTTTTGAAGCAAATTGCAAATAAAAAACGTTAAAACACGTCAAATGACAAGTTTTATAATATGGCTATCTCGGATTAAAAAAATACCCCAAAATTGTAATTTTTTACAAAATTTACTATGAAATATTTTTAAAATTCCCCCCCCCCAACTTCAAATGAGTTCCTACGCCCCTGTCAAAAGCCCTAAAATGTTTAAAAACAATACTCAAGTGTAAACTACCATTTCAAATCAGCGTAGGGCCCCTCGCACCAACCGTAGGGCCCTTTCAGACCAACCGGGGGCCACCTTGCCAACCCCCCCCCCCCAGGCCAGGGGTGCGACTGCCCTTGGTGAACGGCGCCGGTGCGCTGCTCCAGTCTCCCAAGGGCAGATCCAAGGCGCCATCTATGACTCTGAAAACAACTGAAATCGGCCGAACATTTTCCATCATCTGGATTTAAGGAAAATCTGGAGAAACGTTTACTAAGCCATGTTAGTTTAAGATAAGTTACTGTTGCACAATGCACAGGCAACCTTTTTAAAAATAAATGTCTGATTTATATATTTGACACCCAAACTAACATTTCCCGCTCGACGCAACCGTCTCCGGATTCATCAGTGGTTACTCCTGATAAAACCCCGCTCAGCTAAGCGCGATGAGGTATATCGTTCCATCCGTTAATTTTCCTTGTCAGTGGACCCGCTCTCAAGTCTCAATATAAATTGTATTGAGTGCTGTGCTTCTAATAATGTGAAGCGCAAGCGCATGTACGCAACTCCAGACTAGTCAATCTTTTCAGTATTTTTGCCATATTTTTCCTTACTGGTCCAGAAGCAACACTTTGGACAATGCAATATATTTTCTTCGCTGACACAACACAGACTAACACACAAACATTTTGTCTCATTTGAGTGTCCCATTCATCACATAGGTTGCGGCTATACCCTGTGGCCCTTCATCACAGAGGCTGTGGCTATACTCAGACACACTGTGGCCCTTCATCACAGAGCCTTGTTTATACGTACAACACACTGTGCCCTTCATCACAAGCTGTGGCTATACTCAGACACACTGTTGCCTCTCATCACAGAGGCTGCGGCTATACTCAGAGTCACATTATGGCCCGATGATCTCAAATAAATGTCGGCAGTTAGATAGGAGTCGTCCCGGAAGGAAGGCCGGCCGCCAAATTGCAGCACACTGTCGCTGTCGGCGACCCGTCTCCAATAGCCGACGGCCGCAAGAATGATGTGCCGCCCGATCATCGTTTATTGCGCGGCCGCTTTTACAGATAATTTGACAGCGGTAACATACCATCCCAGTGAGACATTTCTCGCAACGCAATGGATGGGTCATTGCAAGATTCCTTAACGTAATCTGGATGGTTCTCTCACATTTTCAGCTCCTAGTATAATTATTCACCCACTACGGATCCAGGTGGGATGGGGGGGCAAAGCGTCTATCCCTCTCCAACCGCTGATTGATCGACACTTAATGACACATTTCCTGTGTTAGAAAAACATCGAAGGAACTTTACTAAGAAAAGGTTTTAAAATCAATGCAAAGAAAGAGCCAATCCGATGTGTTTCAAATGTGTGACTTTATAGGAATTTTGCCCCATCCAACCGGCCCCACCAGCCAAAACTCAACCGCGTCGTTCTGGATCGCCACATTGTACTGCCTTGATTATTGTGACCTACCCGAGGACGCAGTCACGGAAGACTAGGTCAGCCCCAGATCGTAACATTACAATTGTTCAAATTGACAGTCGGTTCGCGGTCAGCCGCAGCTGTTAGCCCTCCCGCCGCTCGTAGTTACTGCGCTTGGATCTGTGCAGGCGAGAAGAGACGGAATTCATCGCCAGAATCACCCGACGCATCCGACCGCTTGTCAGAAGGCACGCACGGGATTACTATTGCCCATCAGCCCCATAATATCCACACAAATTAAATGGTCGGTCGCTGCGACATGATCAGATTATGTCGTTACGGGAACGCTATGTTAGTATAGGTCAGATCGTGTTCGCAGAGCAGTACTAACTGGAGTCGATTTTGTCCTCTCAGTAGTCAGAATACGCCTATACGGTCAATGTCAATCGCTCAACACGTCATTGCGGTGCTGAAGAGTATCGATGACGCTCGTGTTTTGCCTGCACGTATTCTGATATCATTCTCCTATATACATCACCTTGCTGTCGGCTATCGAAGACACTTAGTCTCTCTTTCTATGGATGGAGCCTTTCAGAAAAAGTTGGTGGGGCAAAATATCACATTGCCTGGTTGTTTTGCATGGTTGAAGTGAGAAATTGTAATTTTGAAGTCAGGAAACGTTCAAATCTGACAAAAGTTGGTGGGGCATAGCGGAAAGTTGATGGGGCAGTGGCCCCATTAATTTAATAGGAAACTCCATACGTGTCTCATTTCCTCCCTTCCTCCCGATTTGCTCTCCTCTCCTATCTCCTCCTTTCCTCTCCTCCTTTTTTTTAAGTTCCCCCACCCATAATAGTAGCAGGAGTGCCCATCCCTTTCCCATGTGACCCCTTTACGTTAAATACAACAACTCTCAAACATTATTGAGAATGCAATTGATTTGGGTCACACCACTCCTTTTTTTTGCAAACCCACCACCGTTTGTTAGTAATCTTTTTCCCCTGGAATCCCTGCGTACTATATATATGTTGCTGATTTTTTCATTTATTTGTTCTATTGTACCAAGTACTCAGCCACGGTCCGAAAATTGGGAGGGGGAGAGGCATTCTGAAGTCAATTCCTTCCATGCACCGCCCATGGGCGTAATGTTAAAAGTTAAAAATAATTGGTAATATACGTCCCCCCTCTCCTCTTGTGTGGAGCCCATTTAATTTTGACAGCAAGCGCCGAACTTATTGTTTTCCTGGAGTGTTAATTGAAGCCGTCGACCGGGGGAGGTAGTAAAAGCGACTCATAAACGACAATTGTGAAACATTGAAAATAGTTCAACACCTTAGAATGAACATAGGCTTTATTAGCAGTTTGATAGTCACACACAGTAAACAGACACTGAGTGAAACGCGAGCCATACATGAACTATCAGTCTATCCCAGCTATCAAACATCCAAATATTAATCCGTTACAGATTGGTTACGGGAAGGTCGCTATATATCTGCCACTTGCCATAAAAAATATAGCAGTGAGCTGCGGTGGTGGCGTGATACATTTACTTCCCCCGTCAATCAGATACAGTCCCACCAGTCCTCGTGTCGGATTCAGACTATCTCTGTGTTTGTGTGTGATGTAGGGGCATCTACGCCCTTTTTTCTCCGTGGATATGGGCCGTTCTATATGGGCCTATGGATATGGCCTATTCTATATGGGTTCTATATGGATATGGGACGTATGGGCCATTTTGGTATTTGAGTTAAAAAATGCACCTTTTTCGTTAAAAAAACGTGGAGAAAATCATTTCTTGATTTTTTTATCTTTATTCGAGAGAAAAAAACAACAACACTAAAACGTGATGTTACGTAGCATATCCACCTATTAGGAATATTAACGTTTATTTCATACCAACTTGCATGAACGTCACCGATAATTTTTTAGTGGGGGTCGGCTTAAGTGACGAAAAATTGCCCTTTTTTATGCGTATATTCAAGCCTTTGCAGCATTTTTAATGTTGATTTTCATGTAATAGTAGGTATTTAGTTATTAAGCGCTGCGCGAGTTTTTTTTTATTTTTCTGATTAAACCAATAATTATAGGCGGTGGGCCTAGTTCAGGATTGGTGGCTAAACATGTTATTTATTCAATTCAGGGTTACGGTAATTTAAGTATTTTTTCAAGGATGTTAGGCCTTAGATTGTGTCCCCTTATACAAATAGACTAGAACATACATACCAATATGACTGATATTGGTATTACCTAGGTTTTAAGTATTGATACACCACTTTAAGTAGTAAAGCTGCTGGTCCTGCATGACCCTCCGGAGGGAGGGGATAAGCAGACTATCAGTCAGACGCGAGAAGTTGTTGCCTGGGGGGGAGCCCATATCGTCAACCCGACAGCAACTTTGTGTCCGACATTGTTTTTTGGGAAGGGCAAATAAGGGTTTCAGGACCTTTTGGGGCGGAGCATGGCCCAAAGGCCATTGCAGGTGTCACGAGATGCAGACAAAACAAAGTTGGTTAAAATGGAACGTCGGCCGAAACATGAATATACATGAATATATATTATACATCTGGAGCGCAATGGCGCGTTAAAGTCACCCACAGAGGCGCAGCCAGACTTTTGGCAAGGGGGGAGGCACTGCATCCCCAGTGGCCTTCCTCGGCAACTAGGGTGCCCCGTTACCCCAGATTTAGGCCACTATATTTTGAAGGCACCCTAAAAAGTCTCAAAAAGGTACGTCGCCGATAATTTAGTGTAAAAGTCGGTCCAATGACGGGCACACGTGCCCCCTCAACCCCCCTGGCTGCGCCCCTGATCACCCATGAAGGCGACATCCACTCTTGTTTCGAGCAGCCGTCGGCCGGGCGGCCGTAATCACCGGAGGTTGAACTTCGCGCACGTTTAGCATAGCAAAAATGGGTCCGATTGCAGTTATTGCAGCGGCATCCGGCATAACGCATTATTTGTGATAGACACATGTTCTAAGTTTTGCAATCGACCGGTAAACAAAGAAACAAAGCGCGATCTATGTTTGAGGCACGCACTCACTAATGTATTGTTTACGGCGGCCGGTCGGCCGCGTCCCCCGACTTCACGTCACAGCGACTCCGGGGTCGCGGCAACTAAATTAGTGCTGTCACCACTTTTTCGGCCGGAGTGCTCTACCTGGCTTATACAGCCTTGGTTACGACGAACTGAAGACGATGCAAATAGCTTCGTATGACGATGGCCACCAAATGTGACGCCGCAAAGCGCGTGCAAATTTTAATTTTAGGTAGTGGAAAATTATATTTTCATGTTGAAACCAGACCGTAATTGGAGCCAAGCCTCGGGTAACCCTTTTCCTGGTTGCAAAGCTCGGTATGATGACAAATATTGCAATAGGTAAAGGTAGCTTTTCATATACATTAGCATCTGCATAGTAAATCATGATGATCGGTGGCAGACGGCAGTCAGTACTCAACAGTATATTTCCTGTAGCAAAGGCGGATCCAGGGGGCAACGGGGCCATGGCCGCTTCGCCCAAGACCAGAACGTTAGCCGGACATGCCCCCCCACCCCGAGCAAAATAAGTTCCCACTAGATAAAATGGGATCTTCTGACGACCCGACCCCACTAGAGGATCCAGGGGTGCCATATACCCCTATACCCCCCAACAGCCTTGAAGGGGGCAATATGTCTTTTGGCCCCCAAAGCGTTAACAATTTGTTGTAAACAATATTTGCAGCAGTCAAAATCCAGCTATTCACATGGAAAAACTGAGATATTTCGCGCCGCTTCGCGGCATAACACGAGTTTTCATCATGACTCAATCAGCTTTTATTCCATGGTCCATGGAGGTTTTGATTCAATCACGATTCATGAGTCAAGAGATCTGGTAGTGAATCGATTATATATGGAACATGGATACAAGGAATTTTGATTGAACTATTTAAATCGATTTCATCAGAGTCGGATGCATAACCATTAACCAGTCAGCAGTGTACGAAACTGGACGAGTCGGGTCGAAGAACATGTCTTGTCGTCTGAGGAACCAAAATGCATCGGCCGGGAATCGAACCCGGGCCGCCCGCGTGGCAGGCGAGCATTCTACCACTGAACCACCATTTGCTTTTTCAGCCATACTATCGTTTTCGGGCGCAAAGGCCGTTACTGTGTCGCAGTGAAAGGAAATAAACCGGCTCCGCCAAGTCGGACTTTTCCCACCCACCTGGCGATCCCAAGGATCAGCCAAATGCCCCTCAAACCTCCTGAAATCGGCGCAAAATACACATTTACACATGACAAAATACACATTTCCTGATCTAGAAGGAGATCTACGCAACTATATGGGCGCCACATAACTTTACAGTTGAGGCGCCCTAAAACCCAAATCATCATCATCATCATCTACGCAACTTTTACTAAGGCAAGTTTATTTTAAAACGTCTAACAATGCATAAGGGAGCGAAATCCGATTATTTTTAATATTGATAAACTTTTTCGGGGTGATGCCCCCCATGGCGCCAAAAACTAAATCCTAGATACGCCAATGTTTCCATAGCGGAAACATTGGAAACGTCGTGCTGCGCCCCACGCCTGACCACTGACCAGTCGTGGTGTGACGTCACTCAGAAGTCGTGACACCACAGTGCACGGCCCCGTGCTCCACAGAACCGGCTCTACGGTGGGCAAGGTCAAGTCTAAGTATTCTGAAATGCAAATGTAAATATGCTTTTGTGATGAGGTCAAGGTCAATGCCATAGTTAGGTCACAATGCCAATATTTGACCTTAAATGTGATATTGACCTTGACCTCAGATTACAAAAGTATATTCACATTTTCGTCTCAGAATATTCAGGCCTATCCACTGTCGTTTACCACATATCGATATCTTTATCCAGTCTAGAGATAGACTTGTGTTCGAAGCGCCACCTGCAATATTTGACCTTAAATACGGCCTTGATCTTCACCTCAGATCAAAAAAGTTTGCCTACACTTCTCAGAATACTTACGTCTCAGAATCAGAATACTTACACCCTCCACGGTCATCTCGATATCTCTACCAAGGTCAAGGTCATATTTAGGTCGCAATTTTAATATTTTACCGTAAATATGACCTTGACCTCAGATCACACAAATATGCTCACATTTTCGTCTCAGAATACTGAGACCTATTCACTGTCGTTCACCGCTTCTCGATATCTCTACCCAGTCCAGAGATACACATATATGTGTTCAAAGCGTTACCTGCAATATTTGATCTTAAATACGAGTATGACCTTGAAATTGACCTAAGATCGCAAAAGCATGTCAATTTTACTCTCATAATAGGTAGACCTATCTACTGGCGTTTACTGCATCTAGATATCTTTACCCAGTCCGAAGATACATATATATATATATATATGTTCCCAGCGCCGCCTACCGGAGTTTTTGCTAAGCTTTAAAATACTCTTTATATACATTTTTTATTTTGAAAGAATAGCTATAAAGACGATTTATCTTCAGCCAAAAATGCATTTTGTTGTGCCACAGATCGAGGTATTTCATGGAAAACTAGGTCACGAAGTCACGGGATAAAAAATAGAAATGTGAAAATCTGAAATCGCCAAAAGTTTTCTCGCATGATTCCAAACTAAACCATGTAATATTATGTTACGTTCGTGCAATTTGTTTACAAGCTACAGGTGAGCAAAGATGGCCTTACATCATGACCTCTCAAAAATGCCCGAGGTTCGTTGACCGTTGACCGTTGATCTGACCAAATTAAGATTATCACAGCTGGCTTAAGCGCCCGAGATTACCACATAAGCTCATTTTCAGAATGTTCAAAAATATGAGGGTGTCAAAAGTAAATATTTTTGTTCGATTTGTCACGGAATGCCCCAGTTGTCAAATATACGCTGGTTGTAGTCGAAAATATGAAGCAGGTAAGAGCTGCTGAAAACGATGGTGACAGCTTTTATCTCGAAAAGTCACTTCAATTTATACGAATTAAGCTATTAAATTTAGGGTGATGAGGTCGTTACTGAGCTATGGAGAGCCACGGAGAAGGTTTCGCTAGAGTTCCGCCTTTCTTACCTTTTGTTACCGACCCATTTTTAGGCACACAAATAAACATTTGTTTGAGACTGTCACCATCTACGCCAATGCCGACGCATAGGATTATAATCTGCATCACAAGCCAGGGCCATTAGAACTCAAATTTATCGCAGCCAATTTGTTTCAGAGTTCCAGGTCTTGAGCCCATTGGCGTAGCTGATTACAAGTTGGTGTTGCTGGTTCCAAAATTAATATGTTAGTTTGCTAACTCCAGCTCCTAAAAAGTTGGTATGATCCATACCATACTTGTCATACTGTATTATCCATCTTTGTAACGTGTCTTTTCATCTGACCCTTTTCACCCATGGGAAGGGGGCCCTTTCAACGCTCGGGAAGGGGGCCCTTTCGAGGCACCCCCTCCCCTTGACGAAATCCCGGATACGTGCCTGAGAGTGGCCCTTTGAAAGCGAGAATGGCCGTCGTGAAGTCAAGAGGGCCCTCTCATGAGGGCCAGGCTTTGGCCTCTGAAAGCCACAGGAAATGTGATAATGGGCCTTCGCATGTCAAGGTTAAAGCCATTTAAGTTAAAAACGGACTCTGGTGCGTGTTAAAATACCCCTTCAAATCAGCGTAGGGTCGATCGCACCGACCGAGGTCTCTTTCAGACCAACCAGGGCCCCCTTACCAAGTTGGCCTCCCCAAAAGCCAGGGCTGCGACCGCCCCGGAATGTAGAGACTCGCTGTTTTTTGTGATTGTTTTTTATTGTTCACTCGCATAAGCGGATTTTAAACATTTAATTGTGTATTCTAATATTCATTTGATCGCGTGTGCGTTTATCGCGTGTGGTATTGTGCATATGACGTGGGCTCATAAAAGCCACTCTGCTGTGGAAGGGTGGCAAATCGTTAATACCCACTTACATATTACATACCTAAGCCAGATATGAACCATTTCAAGATGTCAAGATGTCCCTTCCTTCAAATCAGACTTAAGAACATGTTCGATGTTGGATAAACTTTGTATTTCCATTATTTACCCGCGCTTTCATTCTTTACATTTGTATTATTACACGAGTAAGGCG
>VOPJ01006702.1:0-49360 GCA_014673585.1 Semibalanus balanoides | reverse complement strand
AGTTCTAGTTGTAGGTAAGCATTCATCCAAGCAAAATAGGTAGGTATTCATCCACCTATGATACTGAACTGTTCATAGATTGATGTAAGAAAAATTGTCACCGGCTGAAGACCGACTGGCATGCCTGATAACAGCCGATGTTACAGCTTTCTGAAACGAACGGTTTACCAAAGGCAGCAAGCAGTAACAATTTCAGCAGGGCTGGCCCGCACTAAAATGAAGACGGATAAAACAATCACAGAAGACCTCCCATCGATATCGAACAAAGGCCAGCACAACAACGCTGATGCCAAAAAACACACACTGCACATGTCGGTATGATATATGACCGCAGGAGCTGGCCGCTGCACCGGTGCATGGAAAGAATCGACTTCAAAATGCCTTTTGCCCCCCCCCCCAACTTCAAATGAGTTCCTACGCCCCTGGGCCGCTGCATTACAATTTCTTTGATATATGATCGCTTGCAGTCAGCACGCAAACAAATTATCATTTCCGGACGTATCGTGTATGTGGACGAGATTTATCTGTTAGTCACGCTATGTGGTACCTATACGTGTCAAAAGATAACGCACCCGCTGCTCCAAAAATGGGCTATAGCAAACAATATAACACAAAATGTTTTGTCACCTGGATATGTGCATTGTGCACGGTGCAGGTTAGGTTAGGTTAGGTTAGGTTACTTACAACAAATGTCGCCTGACAGAAGTCAAAGATTTAGCATATTTTGACACCGATGCATTCGGAAATATTTTCCATGAATATTCAAAGAGATGAGCCCGCGTGCTGAGGTCCGACTAGTGCCTGGCATGACTCAGCCAGTGTCTGTTGTGGCCCGGTCACCCGACGCCTGTTGTGGCCCGGTGTCTGTTGTGACCCGGTGTCTGTTGTGACCCGGTGTCTGTTGTGACCCGGTGCCTGTTGTGGCCCGGTGACCCGGTGCCTGTTGTGACCCGGTGCCTGTTGTGGCCCGGTGGTGCCAGTACCAGGTGCCGGCGGGCGGCAGGTGCGCGGCCGCGACATGACATCGACTCGTTACCAGCTGTGGCACCGGTAATTACTGCAGGTCTGAGTGGACACTGAACAGGCCATCGGGCCAAATACAGCACAGGAACGACCTGCAGTGATCTGGGTGCGCATATCGAAGGAGGGGATAAATGGACATTACGGACTGACAAAACATTAATGCAATACGCTGCATTTTCCCCAGAATTAATCATTTTGACAAACCAGCAGGCACATGATATTCTATCACAGTCCTCAATCCATATCACGTGTTTTTTAGACAACGGAAACCAAGATGAGCCGAACGGCGACTAGCCGAACGGCGACTAGCCGTGTGGCGTGTCTGGTGTGTTCATTTCACCTGCCCTGTCTGTCCAATCTGCAGTGAAGGGTGAGGAGCGTGGCCGGGTAGCGGGCCGCCTCCTCGGAACGGCCGTATCACCAGCTCGGCGGCGCGGCGCTCCTCGAAAGTCGGCAGGCAACAGCTACTTTGAAGTCGGCGCGAAGACACGCAGCCGTTACAACATCACGTATTGGTGGGAAAAACTGCGGCAGCGCAGGCCCTAATCACAGTAGAGGCTACGGTAGGTACACGAGATTTTTAGACACGAACGTGGATTAGCCGCAGTGAAGTTGTTGCGGTTGGCGTAGTGAAGCTGTTGCGGTTGGCGTACAAACACGACCACGAGAGAACTCGCCTCTCTCAGACCCAACTTTACCGGCAGACAAGGAAAACGAAAGGAATGGGAGCAAACTTTGCTCAGGACACGACAGCAAACGACACCCTTGACGTCACTTTACTGCACATTCCTCTCAATCGCTGATAGTACGACGATTCGATTAGCGAGCTGCTTACATCATGCGCTGCAAAGTGGCGTGCAGTTTTAACGAGCGCAGATGGCCGCAAGTTGGCGACATTTTCGCCCGCGTGTGGTGCAACACGTCGGTCGACCGGCTTACCCTGACACTGAACAGAGAACGGTGAGGCAACGTCGAGGTCGCTCGGTAGGGCTAGACGGGACAAATCACTCCTTCTGATGCCGAACCTTCTGATGCCGATCCCAACCTCTCGGTAGCGCCGGACGGGACTTCTGTTAACCTAGCCGAACCTCCTGATGCCGAGTATAACCTATCGGTAGGGCTAGACGGGACGAATCAGTTCTGTTAACCTAGCCGAACCTTCTAAAGCCAAGCCTAACCTCTCGGTAGCGCCGGACGAGACGAGTCACTGCTGTTAACCTAGCCGAACCTTCTGATTGCGAGCCGAACGTCATACTGCCGGGCAGGCCGGGCGGCAGGTGACCGTCAAAGGGGAGATGGCATTCACGATTTGACACACCGTTACTGTACACTCACGGTGTAACTCACCGTGAACAGCACTCTTTACCTCAGAACCTCAGAACAACACTGTTCCACAAAGCATCAGAAGTACTGCACCATCCTTTCACACAAATGCCCCATGCACTCTCCCAGCTCAGCATATACTCCTGCATGGTGCAGAACTCGGCAGAGGTGACGGTTGGGCGATAGTTCTGTATATTTCCACGAATTTGTACTGAACTCTCACCGTTTCTTCGATGTCTAAATTCCCACTCTGACTCGCGGGTGCGGATGCGGTGACCCCGGCGGGACGCGAGCGGACCGTCAGCTGCTTTCGCGTAATTTGTACTGACCAGTATTGTGATGGCGGCAGAGTTATTTAAGAATAATGTGCGACATTAGAACCAGCACATGTGTGCTTTGGCGCTGGATCTACCATATGTTTGATCGTGTATCAAACATGAAAGCCCAAACATGAAAGCGAATAAACGTGCTGATGATAATGACGATGATGATGATGATGATGAACTCACAGAGTAACTGTCGGTATAGCACACAGAGCGGTGTGTGTGTGGTGCCCGCAGGAGTCAGGTCAGCTGCATTTCAACCAGGAGTCACTCAGTCAGCAGACGAATCACATGTGTCGCGATGACCATCGAACTGTAGCAGTTACCTCAGCTCCGGATAGCCGTGTCACTTTATAGGGTCTCGTCACTCTGTTTTGCAGTGCGAATCACACTACACCGGGACAAACCCGGTCACTCAGTCCCAGTCCACTCGGCTGTCTTCAGTCGCCTGCAGCCTCACGACTCCCGACACACTCGGACCAAACACGTGAGCGCCTCTTCTTGCCGGACCTCAGCACGCTCAGTCCGCACCACAGCACCTCTCAGTCCGCACCACAGCAGCCTCTCAGTCCGCCACCACAGGCACCTCTCAGTTCCGCACCACAGCACCTCTCCAGTCCGCACCACAGCACCGTCTCAGTCGGCAGCCACAGGCAGCCTTCAGTGCGCACCACAGCACCTCTCAGTCCGCACCACAGCACCTCTCAGTGCGCACCACAGCACCTCTCAGTCCGCACCACGGCACCTCACGGCTCGTTCCTCGTCTCCGACTGACGGCCCCGTGCCCGGCGTGGCTGCCTCCACCGCGACTCGCCAGCAAACAAAGAGGGGACGCCGCCGCCGGTGAATCAACACTGACGACACACACACACACACACGGCGCCGGACGGCGGGCCGGCTATCGGAGCCGATAGCGTCCTCCCCAGGTTGCCGATGATGATAACACGCAGCCGGTACCGGAGCGGGACCCGACGCGTCAGCCGCCCGCGCTGGTCACCAGCTTCCGGGCCCGTTATCCTCCCGGAGAGCTGGCCTCTGAGGGCGCCGAGGAGAGCTCAGGTCCGCCGAGGCGGCAGTTATACCGATAAAGAAACAGTGAAGGATCTGAAGGTTCACCGATATATCTTTCGGTACACAGACTTATCCAGAAGCACATGATATGGAAAAGATGGGCTTATTTCGCTATTATTCGCTTTATTCGCTGAGCGCTGATGGATGGTCAGAAACAAAGCTTACACTCAGATGACTTTGTTTTGATCCGTTGCGAAAAGGAGACCCCGAGAGCTCGGAGCTCCACAATCATTCTTCGATGACGCGCTTCAAGTGAGTCACTCTTGTGCTCTCTTTTGTGCATGTCACCTGAGTGATGCATGCTGATTGGTGCACGGTGATGAAGTAGGCCACTGTTGTGCTAAGCGCGCAGTTTCTGAAAGTAGTCGAGCCATGCCGATTCGCGGAATGTGGTGCGCCGATAGCACACACACCTGGCGTTCACGTGACTCACAAAACCCACTGCGCAGCCCACTACTGGACAGGCAGTAGGCACACACAGAGAGTGACCGGGGAGATGCGAGCAAAGCGCGCTTGTCACGCCGCCGCCTGGGAACGACCCATTGCAGCCGGGGAGAGAGATGCTATCCGAGAACGTTAAAACAGTCTGACGACCGCACGTCACGACACAGGTGGCGGATCGGAGCGATGACTCTGACAGCGCGGCGCGACGCTCCTCCGCGCGGAGAAAGCAGGCCGCCGCACATTCCTGACGGCCACTTCACGGCCGGCCGGGGGGCGCGCGTCACGCGTCAGCCCGTCACGCGTCAGCCCGTCTCACGTCTGTCGTCACGTCATATCGTCGTCTCGCGTCGTCGCGAGGTGGCGACGTGGCGAGTCGGGACTCTCTCGACACGTCACGAGTCTGTTGTTTGTCTCTCGTCTCGTCACGTCACGAGTACACGAGTCACGGCATTTTGTCTCTCTCTCGACACGACCGCGCCCGACTCAAGAGCGGGCGACACGGGAAACCACGTAACAACAGCGCCAACAGTTAACAGTGACATGCGCTCGACTGATTGGCAAACTCGCCGCAGCCCGACAGCAGTTTGAGATCCACACGTGACGCGATCGGCGCCAGTCCCATCAGTCTGCCGGATTTTCCCCTGTTATCAGCTCCGTTACCACACAGACTATTCTCGTCACATCCGCCTCCGGTTCGATGATTGTCCCTGCTCTATTCCGTCCGTATATCTGACCGCCCGTCTGTGCTGTCCCTGCCACATCCACATCACATCCGCACCAACCTCTCCTCGTTTGGCATACTCAGACGGTCTTTCCCAGCGTCAGACACGTCCAGTTAGACATCTCCAGCGTCAGGTGCATCCAGTTAGACATCTCCAGTGTCCTTCAGGCTTCAGACACCGCCCTCTGTCCACAGTTCGTTCCCTTCACTCGGTCTTCTCCCGGCGGTGCGTCCGCTCACCGTCGACAGTCAATCAGCTCCCGCCTCCCTCCCCTTCTCCATCCACCGCCGCTCTCCAGGGCGGGGCGACCTCAAACGTGAAAAATCGCCACCGTATGCAAACGGCCTCCGACGCTAATCTCGTTAGCCGCTCGTCTCCGCTCCCCGCCGCTCGTCTCCGCTCCCCGCTGCCGCTCCCCGCTGCCGACCCCGGTCCCGGTCCCGCCGCCGCTGCTGCTGACGGGCACAGACAGGCTGCTTTCCCATCCGACGTCCGACGAATGCCGTGTGGTGTGTGCCGTGGGTCTGACAGCGGAACGGGGAGTGAGTGGCCCGGCCCGGGATAGAGCGGGGTGGCACAGACAGACAGACAGACAGACGGACGGTCCGACGGTGGAACAGACTGTGTCAGTCAAAACCGGGTCGCATGTAAATAACAAAAGGTTAAGATTTGAACGTTCTCGAGGGGAATCGTGTTTGTTTCTACTTATTCGTCCAGACAGTCCAGGTCATTACACGTCAAGTCATTTTAAGACATTTTAACAGCGTCACAGCGGGACAACACAGGGTGCCGTGACCCGGCAGACGCGCTCACAGTCGCTCACTGATCAGCCCCTCCACACCGCAGGGGGGCAGACTGATGTCGCCCTCAGTCGCCGGCCGCACGCGACACACTCCCATCCTGCTGCTGCGGCGGCGGCGGCGCCCCGCCCTAGATCCAGCGTCACGTGACGGGTCAGTCGGCGTCACGTTTTCGTTATGCATGGCGGCCGGCCGGTAACGAGGGCGTCTCGTGTCACGTGTCGCCGCCAAAACGTGTCTCAATTAACGAGCGCTAGTTCAATTTTCATCAAACAAGTCAAGAGTACAGACCACTTCATTATGGCGATGAAATATTTAGCGGTCCGGCCGGTGGCACGCTACCGTTTTGCAAACCACCACAGGTCCCGTGTCATGGCTTGTCCTGACAATAACGTGCAAGCTACTTACTTATGGACTAGTAGAGCCGCTATACGAGACACAAGCATGTGCTGTGGCCGAGTGCGGGTGTCTGTCGAGCGGGGAACGCTTTATAAGCTCGTAACACGCGATGCAATGCAGATTTATGCATCATAATGAGGGCAATGCGAATGAAATGGGCATAATTCTCCGACAAGTTTAAATGAACCTCCATAGATAGTGGTGTAAAATTATGTTATAGAACTGCGGATAAATGTATGTGTGCATGCTTAGCTTATCTATTATTACTTAAAATTGCATTGCATTGGAAGATTTTCGTTGATTTCGCATTCAAAATATTTGCGTCGTAAAATGCCCTTTCAACATGTCAAGTATTGCTATTGCTTTACAGACGAATTCGACTTGGCATTAAATCAGAACACGGCCCAAATACAACCAACCAGAAACACTAAAGGAAAACAGTGTGCAACTTTAAGATTGACAATTTCACTACATTTCATTGCACTGGAGGGCCATCTAAAACCAAAACCAATGCTCGTCCGGGGATTGTCCGTTTAGGAACAATGGCACGCCATCGATAGAGAGCGCTCAGCCAATTCGTCTCCGAAATCGCCTGAGCGCCAGCCGCGCCAGACGGAGTGGCGAGTTGGCCCGTTTCCGGCCCGGTTCAGGAGGTAGCAGCAGCGGTCCCACGCGGCGCCGATCCCAGCGGCATTCCATCACGCCATGCCGCCCCTGCCGCCAATGTTTACCTCGATCCGGAAAAATACACACATTTGTCTCTGCAACGTAGTAGAATGAGCTCCTGATGTTCAAGGGAAATAGTAAACAAAGTAAGCCGAAATACATCCAATCAAGGAGGGCGAGCGGTGACAGGCGCCATTCGGGGCCGCTCGGCGGTGCTCGGCGGCCCGGGACGGCCGGTGGCAGCGCGTCGGCATGCGAATCTGCATATTGCCGCCGTTGGCCCGCTCCGCCATTACTTCCCGCCGGTGATTAAACGAAAACTTCGCGCAAGTTCATCCTTTTACTGGAAGGGAATCTAATTAAATTCCGGCTCTATTCAGGTAGAAACTCGTGTCAGGGGTGTTGGGCAGCTCCTTTTTCACGGACCAAGATTAGCCGGGCGCTATCGGTCGAGAGGGTGGGAAGATTTGTCAGGCGGACACTGTAGGATGTCGCCGGAAACCGATGCGGTGAAACTCAGCCTATAAATTAATGTGATACATATGCATAATACTCTCCGGACTCAACATCACGTCCGACAAGCCAAAATTACGGGGTGTTTCATTAAGAATGTCAATTTTAAAAATCGAAAGCACACATGGTAAAAACACGGAGGACTTGTAACTTTGCAAGTAATATTGGAAATTGATGAACATTTTATTTTCCGGCTAGTGTCGTCTAGCCTTCATACAGCCAGTGAAAGCAGAGAGGTGAAGGCACCTGGCTCTCCTCCTCGCGCTCGCGCCCAACGGCAAAATACGTGTTATTCCAAATAACCTAGACGTGGATGATCTCAGAATTCCGAAATTTCGAGGAAAATCAAACTTAAAACGAAAGATATAGCTATACATTATATTCGACACAATGTATGTGACTAGAATAACGCATTTGAGAGACTCATCCAAAGATTCGTGACCAAAGAGCCTTAAATTCGACTCTAAATACATCTTGAACCAGACTGAAGCTTCGCAGGCAAGTGATCTGTCGTCTGACTGACGAGCCGTGGACCGCCTGGAGCCCATTGTTGTCACCACTTGGCAACTGGTTTTGTTGTCAGTGACCATTGTGAAGATAAGAAAGGCATCCTGTCAAACCTGGACCGCCTGAAGTCGGTACAGGAGTTGGCTGACTCCATAGGCCCCGAGAAAGCGACCCGGGTCATAGATAATATCAGTTGAAAATACCCGTAAAGTGCATTGGACATTAACGTTGGACATTAACGTGCTGCCGTGGAGCCGTTTCGCTAGATAGACGAAATCTCGCCACACAAATGCAAATGTCCAGATGTTGTGATAGACAGTAGTTCAACAAACACACAAATAAAACATTTAATCTGTAAATAATAACCATTCAACAATGTACAGATATATGCCCATATGCCGCAATGTGGACGAGAGTACAGCTCAGATGATGACATTGCATTAACGAAAACAGTCGCGTTCCACTGAGATAAGATTATGGAGATTTGTGAATGTGGCGCCGGAGTTACCAAGGCCACGCACAATGCAGTGTGAGGCGGCCGGCACCTCTGATCGGGCGGTCCGTGTCAAAGGTCACCACCTGTTGACCTCACGTTCGGGAGGAACAAAGGACCATCGCTGCTCTCTGAATCTAAGGCTCCAGGCAAAATGCGATCCGGCAATCATTCCGTCAAAGACTGGTCATGTGCTTGAAGGCGGCGGAAGACCGAATAGAACCAAGCCGATCGAAGCGCCAAACGGCGAAATAATTGGTCGTGGCGGTCAAAGGCGGCGGCGGCCGCCACCCGGCGCACCCAAATGGAGCTCATTTCGAATGGCCGCGACGACTCAAATGGACATCGGCCCGGTAGAAGCGATGGAGCCCGGACTTCCAGTCCGACCACGCCCATGCATTGAGCCTCCAGACCTAATGGCGTTCGAGTTTCGACACAGGCGAAATGTTCGTGCATAGTTTCCAGGCTTCTGTCGACGCCGCCGCAGGTGGGGGACCGACGCTATTACGGTCGTGCAGCTGGCACTTCAGCGAACAACCAGTGTTGACCGGTTCGACGAACTGACCTAGAGCCGACACTGAGTGCCGAGAGTGGTCCACGGTCGATCGACGGCTGGGAGCTGACATTCATCCCCCCCTTCCCCATCCACAAATGGTGCTGATCCTCCCCTCCCAACCGATGAGTGACCGTTGACCCCCTCCCCACCGATAAGTGACCGTTGACCTGCCCTCCCAGGCCTCAGTAACGTCGACACTCGCCAGCGTGCCACACCACCGTTCCCCATGTTGTGCCGGGGCCGGCCCAGAGTGATCCGCTTCACCTCGTCTCCGGTGATCATTGATTCACTGCTGATGCTGAAGGCGGTCACAAGCGCGGCGGTAAGAGGTGCAGAACACCGCGGCGATTAGAGGTGCAGAACAGGTCACCAGCGCGGCGATTAGAGGTGCAGAACAGGTCACCAAAGCGCGGGTTAGAGGTGCAGAAACAGGGTCACCACGCGGCGGTTTAGAGGTGAGAACAGGATCACCAGCGCGGCGGTTAGAGGTGCAGAACAGGTCACCAGCGCGGCGATTAGAGGTGCAGAACAGCGCGACATCACACGACGACGCAGGATTTCGAAACGCACTGTTTAGTGTTTATGTACCGCGTCGGAGGACGTGACAACACCGGGACTCGGATCCTTTTCTTTCAGTTAGGTTAGAACGGCTGATGCTTCGCTTGAGATTTGGATTAATTGACAACAAACTTGGATTTCTCACAACCTTTCTGGTTATGAATACTGCCCCTAAAGGACCGGAATACATAGCTCTCCTGTCGGGGGATGCACCATTGAAAGCAAGGGAGCCACCCGATAAAGCACAGGATAAATATTTTTCCAGTCAATAATGGTAACTGTCAGTCGTGATGTGATCTTATCACCTCTGACCGTGACCAGCGACCTTGTCATCTCTGAGGTACTCACAGAGAAGCTTATATCTCATCAATGTCATCTGCAGTCTGTTGTCTGTACTATATGTTCAAACTGTTCAACAACAGACCTCCGAAAAAGCTGTCAACAAACTCTGACAGACAACAGAAGCTGTTGTGACAAATTGAAGGCAAACCCCTGATGGCAGCCACCGACAGCACAGACACAAAAGGATTCCACCAACGCGTTGGTGGAATCCCTTTGTACGGTGGAATTCAGGTCCGCAGATCGGTCAGCTCTCCAGACAGAGAAACGGAAGGCTGACTTCAATGAACGCAGTAAACATCAGATGAACCACGGCAGACGCATCACGCAGGCACAGCTATTGACACGTTCTTTTCTCAGAAGATATAACCATTCCATTCGGTCATTCGGCCATTCAGACGTATTTACCACACGTCGGCCCTACGATCTTCCGATTTAGTTCTGCTGTTTGAATGACAACACTAAGCACTTAACAGCACCTTCTAATGCAGTCAAATGTCCTGGTATAAATCCACACCACAGACACAGAGCCTAACAGAGACAATGCCACTCCGGGCCGACTGAGCCCCCCTGTCACCGATGCCACAGACTGGTTACCGGCGGCTCTCCAGCCCGACACTCCCAGGGGCCGGCCCTCTGGCCCTGGCACTCCCAGGGGCCGGCCTCTCTGGCCCCTGGCACTCCCAGGGGCCGCCTCTCCAGCCCGACACTCCAGGGGCCGCCTCTCCGGCCCAGACACTCCCAGGGGCCGCCTCTCCAGCCCGACACTCCCAGGGGCCGCCTCTCCGCGCCGGCCGCACCGGCAGCGGGCAGACCGTCACCATCCAATTGGCGCCGGGCATCCGCCGAGGCGAGCCGCGGCTTTTACCTAATTGCGTCCGACTGGGGTCCCGGGGGCCAATGATTCAGGTGCGGAGTACACGGCAGCAGGCAGGGAACTACACCCCACAAAGAACAGACGACACTGGTTAACACAGGGCTGGTGACACAGCACGGCCAGACGCGGCCCATGTAATGCATACCAGCCATGCTACACGCGGTCCACTGGAACTAACACGTCGCTTCGTCTGCATACCTATTTATGTCGTTTCTAAAGTCAGCCAGTGTTCAGGAATGGCACATCAGACGGTATACAGGTCCACATCAGAGGCTCTGCTTAACGAAACACTAACCCAGAAACCCATCCAAACAAAGTGCTCGGATAAAGACCAGCGGTTCACGCAGCTGCGCTCAGCGCCGAGCGACTCCAAGCTCGGTAAGTTCCCCGTCAGCGTCCCATGTCTCGTGTCTCGCAGCCAATTCGGAACGGGCGTCCGGCCGCGACCGCAGGTATATCACCGATCGGGGTCAGGAGCTGAGCGCCGAGTGGCGCGACAGTAGGGCACTTTATCCCGCTATCACGAGCTGCAGCAGCTCAGCTATCGCGAGCTGCAGCAGCTTAGCTCGGCTGCGGCAGCTCGCCTGAGCAGGGCAGACACACTGCACCTGCAGAGCATACGGAGGCGGTGTGACGCATCGGCTCGGAGACGGCTGACGGTGAGACGACGCGTCACCACACGGTGAACAGACGTCACTAACGGTGAACAGACGATATACGTCATTGAACAGGGAACAGACGTGTCACTAAATACTACGAACACAGGACAGTGAACAGTTTTCAGCCCGGTCATGCCAGAAAGAGGAATCAGTCATACACTGCTCAGTGCTCGGTCAGGCCGATAATGATGTTGATAACGATTAGTGCTTCTAGCCGCCGTAATTCCTATGTTATATGACGCCAATCAGTCTGTCGGAAACGGCAGCCGTCCGTGCCGGCAGGGGAGCACCCCCCCCCCGCCGCGCGGCCCGCGTCACTCGCTGTCCGGGTCACGAGCACGGTGGAACGTAATCCTGGCCATTGTGTGGCTCGGTATAATGGGAGCGCCTGGCTCGACTGAGGTCACCTGGTAGGCAGGCTAGTGGAGGATGGGGTATCACAATGGAGCCGTGATATCCTACACCGATACAGAGGTCAAGTGGATGGTCACATGATCGGTCATGTGACCTGTCATGTGACCAGAAATGTGACCAGACATGTGACCAGTCGTAGGCTCTCAGCAGAGGAGAGGTGGGTCGTCACATGTCCGGCTAAGTGAACATGCTCGGCTGAATCCGGGAGCCGCCCGTATCTCAGCGAGTCCCGCCCATAGCTCCACGTTCCCGTGTCGTCCTGAACACAGCTGTATCGAGGCGGCGGCGCGCCTATCTCAGCGAGTCCCACCCATAGCTCCACGTTCCCGTGTCGTCCTCAACACAGCTGTATCGAGGCGGCGGCGCCCCTATCTCAGCGAGTCCCGCCCATAGCTCCACGTTCCCGTGTCGTCCTCAACACAGCTGTATCGAGGCGGCGGCGCGCCTATCTCAGCGAGTCCCACCCATAGCTCCACGTTCCCGTGTCGTCCTGAACACAGCTGTATCGAGGCGGCGGCGCCCCTATCTCAGCGAGTCCCACCCATAGCTCCATGTTCCCGTGTCGTCCTGACCACAGCTGTATCGAGGCGGCGGCGCCCTTATCTCAGCGAGTCCCACCCATAGCTCCACGTTACCGGGCCGTCCTCAACACAGCGTATCAAGGCGGCGGCGCTGCAGCGGCCGCACCATCATGCCGTTGTTTTTAGCCGGCCGTGCGGGGAGTCGAATGTCGACTGTGATATCATCGCATACATGCATGCCTGATCAGATGGTCATGACTTGCTAAAACGTCACGGAGCTTCAGCAGCAGCTGCGGCAGCGCGGCGGTCCGGCTCCGGTGCGTACCAGGCTCAGCGGCGACAGGGCTGACCTCGCCGGAGCGCTGGCGCGCGCTGCCGGTTAAAAGGCACACTGCACACATGCACAAGTGCATCGCACTCTGCCTGCTGGTGACTCTGGCTGAGGGTCAACTGAAGCTACCAGCCCACGTAGGGTTGTAGCTTCAAGTCGCATCACCACATGAACTGGAGCTTTCCTGCGAAGAGCGAAGGGGCTGTTCATGCCGGTATTCCTGTTCAGAATGGTGTTCCGCGTTTGCATTGACAACAAGTGGAAGCCATACGAGCGACGATGCTCCGTGTTCTCGGATATGCATCGATCGTGCCATTCTCTGACAACTCTATTAAGCACGAAGGCAGTCCTGTCGGCAGACCGTAACCGGTTCCCGATTCGTCCCTCCACCACAGCTCCTTGATCAAGATATGCAGCCAGCCACTCCGCTCAGCGGCGGTATCACCAGGGGCTGAAGGCGGACAAAACGTCCTTAGCACTGTGCCAGCAGCGGCGACCTCGGCTCAGGGTGCCTGGCAACCGGCCTGACGAGACAGACCAGTGCCCAGTACCGCTCCAAAACCTGTCATGCCTCGTTCCCGCGTCGTCCCGGTATTGCTGAACCTGCAGTGACCGCTAAGGTCACTCGCCGCCCGGCCGATCACGTGCATCACAGTGTACCTGCCACCGAAATAAACAACCCCTGTCGTCCAGCAGGTGTACGCGGGGCTGACATGCCTGTCTAGTGCCGCCGCTCGTGCACCGCATACCAATGCGATCGACGCGCCCAGCCTCCGCGGCCCGCTCGGCGGCGGTACGGCGGCGGTACGGCGGCGGTCCGGCGGTGGTCCGGCGGCGGTCCGGCGGTGGTCCGACATTGGTCCGACAGTGATCCGGCGGCGCGGTGGTCCGGCGGCGGTCCGGCGGCGGGGGGACGGCGACAGACGACCTGACGGCCCCGTCTGGGCAGCACCGCTGATAAGGAGCACCACCACCGCCGCCGCCGCCACCGCCGCCGTGTGTGCGATAAGACCGCCTGTCTGTCAGTCCTGCCAGGCCGCCGATAGGCTTCAAAAGCCGTCAGGAGTCTGCCGGCCGACGCGACGCGCCCCTCCCGTCCCCAGCTGTCCCCTAGGTCACCTGGTGGCATGGGCGTCGAAAGCAAGCGGAGGGGGGAGGCGCTCCCAAACAAGGCAAACAGGGCCGCGTACCCCTACAATTTTAAGATTTTAACATTACACCTATGGGTGTTGCATGGAAAGAATCGGCTTCAGAATGCCTTCTTCCTCCCCAACTCTCGGTTCGTGGTGATGCCCCTGCCTGATGGCCGAGGCACTGTTCTGCGCTGCTCCCAGTACGACCGTGGTGACGTTTTGTTGGGTAGTTACATCATCCCGAGTGATGCCACTAGTCCAAAATGCTGGCTCAGAAATGGCGCTTCCAAATGCAGAATGCCAGCCAGACTGTCGTTTCCGTGACCGTTTTCCTCGCGAATTACCATAACCAACGAGTCAGAGGCGACATGCGACTCTCTACAAAGTGAGAGTCTTTAGTGGAGAGCCTCACGAAGAACGAATGCATGTAACACGAACTCATCCAATTGGACAGAAAGCGCCAGAACGGTGCATTTCGTTGCCTTGATCTCATTCCGAACAGCCACTGGGCCAGCCGACCCAAGTTTAAAGACAGTTCCGAGGGCAAGCTAGAATGTTGCTGCAACATGCACCAAATCGCCGCATACTGCCTATGCGCATACACAGAACTGCTAAATAAAACATATGTATGAAAGCCGCGATGTTGATGGTGCTTGAGTGAGCTCCACAGTGGAGAATGGAGATCCCATGGATGAAGAGGATTGATATGGCGATGGAGAGACACCTGTCACCTGTCCCTGTTCCGCGCCCCACCCGCGCTCCAGACGGGTGGAACTGAGGGCGGGGCAGGTAAGGCAGGCACGGTTAGCGTGACTGAAGGAACCACGAGCTCGGCCTGGTTTGGTCGGCGGCGCAGCACGGCGGGGTGGTCCGAACACTGGCTCCGGCTGGTCCCAACACTGGCTCCGGCTGGTCCCAACACTGGCTCCGGCTGGTCCCAACACTGGCTCCGGCTGGTCACAACACTGGCTTCCGGCTACGGTCCCACACACTGCTCGGCTGTCCACAACACTGGCTCCGGCCCTGCTGATCCCACACTGGCTCCGGGCTGGTCCCAACACTGGCTCCAGCTGCCCAACACTGGCTCCGGGCTGGTCACAACACTGGCTCCAGCTGGTTCCCAACACTGACTCGGCTGTCCCAAACTTGGCTCCGCTGGTCCCAACACTGGCTCCGGCTGGTCCCAAACCACGGCTCCGGCTGTCCCAACACTGGCTCCGGTGCGTCCAACACTGGCTTCCGGCTGGTCCCAACACTGGCTCCGGCTCAGGTCCCAACAACTGGCTCCGGCTGTCACAACACTGGCTCCGGCTGGTCACAACACTGCTCCGGACTGGTCACAACACTTGGCGTCCGGCTGGGTACCCAACACCATGGCTCCGGCTGGTTCCAACACTGGCTCCGGCTGGTCCACAACACTGGCTCCGGCTGGTTCCCAAACACTGGCTCCGGCGGGTCCCAACACTGGCTACCGGCTGGGTCCCAACACTGGCTCCGGCTGCGTCCCAACACTGGCTCCGGCTGGTCACAACACTGGCTCCGGCTGGTCACAGCACTGGCTCCGGCTGTCCCAACAACTGCTCCGGCTGGTCCCAACACTGGCTCCGGCTGGTCACAAACACTGGCTCCGGCTGGTCCCAACACTGGCTCCGGCTGGTCCCAACACTGGCTCCGGCTGCCACAGCACTGGCTCTGGCTGGTCACAAACACTGCTCCGGCTGGTACCCAAACACTTGGCTCCGGCGGGTCCCAGAACACTGGCTCCGGCTGGTCCCAACACTGGCCCGGCTGGTCAACAACACTGGCTCGGCTGGTTCACAAACACTGGCTCCCGGCTAGGTCACAACACTGGCTCCGGCTGGTCACAACACTGGCTCCGGCTGGTCACAACACTGGCTCCGGCTGGTTCACAACACTGGCTCCGGCTGCACAACCAACTGGCTCCGGCTGGTCACAAACACTGGACTCCGGATGGTCCCAACACTGCTTCCGGCTGGTCACAAACACTATGGCTCCGGCTGGTCCACAACACTGGTCCGGCCGTGGGTCCCAACACTGGCTTCCGGCTGATACCACAATACACTGAGCTTCCGGCTGGTCCCCACACTGGCTCGGCAAGACAAAAAAAAAAAAAAAACAAAAACTAAAACAAAAAAAAAAAAAAAAAAAATCAGGCCCAACACTAAAAAGGCTCAAAGACAAGCTCAGCACCTGCCGGAGACTGGAAGATCCCAACAGCTGGACTCGGCTACGTACCAGCACTGCCTCGCGGCGCGCCCTAAGCACAGCTGGCTACCGGCTGATCAAACCCACCACACTGCTACCGAGGCTGGTCCCAAACTATCTGGAACTCCGGCTGGTATCACAAACACTGGCATCCGGCTAAAGGTCAACCAACCATACCTAAGCTCCCGGCTAAGACTTCACCAACACTGACACTCCAGTGGTCCCAGACACTGGCTCCGGCTGGTCACAACAACTGGTCCGGCTAGGAGGTAAGGCCCACACTGGCTCCGGCTGTCCAACACTGGCTCCGGCTGGTCCCAACACTGGCTACCGGCTGGTCACCAGCACATGGCTCCGGTGCGTGCCAACCACTGCTCACGGTAAGGTACCCAACAGCTGGTCTCCAAGGCTGTCACAACACCATGGCTCCGAGCTGGCACAACAATAGGCTCCAGGCTGGTCACAAAACACTGGCTTACCAGCCGCTGGTACCACAGCAACTGGCTACCGGTCAAAGCGTCCCCAAACACTGGACTTCCGGCTGAGTCACAGCACTGGCTCCGAGCATAGGTAATCCCGACACACTGGACTACCGAAGACTATAGAGATAACCACACACCACAACTGGACAATCAACAAGCTGAGTACAACAACCACATAGCATAACACGAACAGAGCTCCACACATAGAAGACTCCAGAGCAATCAAAAATGATCCCCACAATAGGACAAAATCAAGAGCATAGATACACACCACTATCTCACGGCTAGAGAAATAGCACAAACAAAAAACACATAGAGAACATCACAGCTAGTACACACCACATAGAAGAACATCACAGAAAACAAGAGCACAAACATGGCTCCGGCATAGGATCACACATAAAGGACTACACGAGACTAAAGGTCCCAAGCAAACATGAGCAATCAAGAGAACTAAAGATACAACACAAAAACACATAAGAGACATACCAGAGCGAACATGACGATATACACACACACTCAGGCCCGGCTAGAGATAACAAACAAACAACTAGAGACATACCAGAAGAACTGAGATCAACAACCCAAATAGGCTACCAGAGACATAGAGATAACACACACCATATAGACTACAACAAGAAACTAGGTCACACACACTGACATAACCGAGAAACTGGTACACAACACATGAGACATAACAGAGAACACTGAGTAAAACACAACAACATAGCATACACAGAGAATCGGGAATACACCAACACACATAGAAGACATACAACAGAGACATCAAAGAGATAACACACACACATGAGACTACACGGAACAAAAAATAGAGAATAACAACAAAACACCTGAGACTACCGGCATTAGAGTCAACAACACTGGCTACCGCATGGTCACACCAACACCATGGATAAAACAAGAGAAACTAACAAAGGTCCACACAACTAAGAGACATACACAGAGCATGAAGTAAACCCCAACACACATAGAGAACATTAAAAACACAAAAGAGAAAAACATAAAAAAAAAAAAAACAAAAAGGAAACACACACAACATAAGACTACAACAAAGAAAAAACATAAAAAAAACAAAAAGGAATACAACAACACTAAGGACTCCGAAAGAACATAAGGATACAACACAAAAAAACACCAAAAATAGCAAAAGAGACATACACAGAGAACAAAAACAAAAACAAGAGATACACCAAACACACATAGACATACACAGAGAACATAAGAGATACCAAACAAACACATAAGAGACCAGGCAATGGCATCCCGAAAGACCCCTAGAGTTAACAAGAACAGAGGACATAGTGCCGCTGAACGACCCAGAGCCGTCCACATGAACTTGGAACGATCGGTCTGAACCCGAACTGAATGATATATTCAACTAACGAATACACGCTATTCTTCCTTCAACAAAGAAGACGGTTGTGAGACCAGTAATATTTCAAGATAGCGTTACCACGAAATAAACAATACAATAGAAGAGATATAAGAATAATTATAAGAACAAAATATAGAATGACAAAAAAGAAATAACAACACAATATACAGATAGTAACTCTAACCAAAAAAAAGACAATCAGAAAGAACACACAAACCATAGATAATACAACATCAGAAAACATAAAATAATGGCAAATGTACAACATACAAGAGAAAAAAAAAAAAAAAAAAAAAAACAAAACATAACACAAAACAAAAAGAAAAAAAAAAAAAAAAAATAACCAAAAAATCAACCATAACATAAAACAAACTAAACTAGACTACATCACCCCAATGACATAACGATCCGAGACCGAGAGAAACCTATAGAAGAGAGACCCCAACTGGGAAATCTGCAGTACCAAACCAAGTTCAGCGTGACAGCGAACACCAAGCAAAAACCTCACGGACGTTAGCTAACTCCGATAAAGTCCACTTTATCAGATTTAGCATTATTAAACGCTCGGATTTAGCCATTATGTCTATGACACGGATACGAGCACAGGCCCGTAGTCAGCCGATTTCGGAACAGCATTGCGTCACCAGCAACAAACATCATTCAGCATATGTCATATGTGTAGGATATTACTGTATGCTCCTCGCATCGCTGCACGCTTGGACTGGGGCATATAAATGCATGTATTCAGGGCTGCATGGCTTTGCAGCCGCCTCTACCTTTTGGTTAGTGTATTAGCATATGTGCATGGGGACGCGTATTGTGATGTGATGTTATATTGCTGACAGGGGTGGAACATTATATCTCTTGGGGAGGCAAGAGGCCCCCCAATGATTTCAAATTTTAACATTAGGCCTATGACGTTGCATGGTAAGAATGGAGTTGAAATCTATCAGAATAACATAAGGCCCCCCCCCGACCGATTTCATAAAATTATACCACTGATTGCTGACTGCCTTTCGGTTTCCCTCGGCAGGGTGATGGACAAACGAGTTGCCATGTGAATAAATTCACAACAGTACACGGCGTGTCATACCCAATTATATGATATGTGGCTGTATGGTACGCAGTTAGGACAGCAGTGTCCCAAGATTGCATTTTTTGCTTGGGTGTCAGAGTGGAAAATTCGAGTCCAAAAATGACTGAGAGTGGAAAATTGTGTAGAAATGGCACAACATTGACTTCTGTTTTGAATATGAAAGGCAGTATTTTTATTTGAATCATATCTTTTTAGTCATTATTTATGTCAAAAACCAGAAGTGACATCACAATTCATAATTTGGCAGTGGAAAAACGACATATAAATTGGGGAGTAAGAGTGGAAAATTGATCACATTTGGGTGTCATTTCTCACCCAAATCAACAAATTTGGGGACAATGCCTGAGGACACAACCCAGAACAACCACAGCGGAAGAAACATCCAGTAAATATGATCGCTTGCCAAGTTGGCAGTACTTTTGACTAATTAACTAATTCCTTGTAATCATCCAAGACATTCAGTTTTCAGCTTAAGCTTGCTAAGACATTTGCCCAAAACGTTAAATCAAGTAGAAAGTCCTGAAAAAGATCAAGCCCGAATCGACATTCCATAAATCTGCATTGGATTAAGCCAATCACAAGCTGCATCTTTTTCTGTTGACAGCGCTTTGCCATTTACAAGGTATTTCAAAATAAAATGTTTCACGCAAAGTTCAGGGACTGAACTTCGCCTTGCCGGTTTGTTTTTCTTCTAACCCGATTAACGCGCGGGGAACGGGTAATCTATTACCCGGTGTGCCCGTAAGTTGCCTGGATACGAACACACGAGGCCGCCGAGTTGCGTTCCACACGTCACGGTGAAACACCGGAGCGGAAGTGACGTGAATATATGCGCCCCAGCGAGCGGACGGTTGGTAATTTACCACGGTAAAATAGGTCCAGGCGAGGGCGAGGCAGCGGCCTTCAAGGTCGACTGTTCGCGGCAGACAATAACAACCTGACCAGCAGCTGCAGTCGAGACACCCGACTGTACCGTTACTGAAAGACATTACCCAGTCCCGTGACCAGGCCTCTCACCTCACTCAGGGAGGACTCTCAATCGGACAGCGGCGACTCGGTACCTCAGAAATCACTCAGAGGGGAAGGGGAGCTCCCGACTGGTCGGCAGCGACTCAGTTCCTCAGACCTCACTAAGGGGGACTCTCGACCGGCGGAGAGCGACTCAGTTCCTCAGACCTTACTCAGGGGGGACTCTCAATCGGCGGAGAGGCGGACTCAGTTCCTCATACCCTTACTCAAGGGGACTCTCCACCGGCCAGGCAGCGAACCAAAGTTTTTGCCCAGGAACCACTGTTGATGGCCGGCTCTGTGACTCACTGTTGTTTGTCGGCCGTGTTCCCACGTGGAGGAATGAGCACTCGGTCACGACACAGCGGGAACGAGCCCGCTGTCGCGACACGGCCAAGAACACGGACCGGCCAGGTCACCTCGTCCGCGCGCTTCACCGCCCCACTTGAACCGAGCCTGTACTGGTTCACCGAAGGGACTCTGAGGACGTCCATAAACTGAGGGACGTCTGAGGGACGTCTGAGGGGCCGGCCAGGGCCGCCGTCACAGCCGCTCTGCTGGTCTGCCGCCGGACGCAGCAGGACATGGCGGCTAAATCAGCACCAGGGGTGCCGGAACCTTCCGAAAGTTTGGGGGAAGGCATTCTGAAGTCGATTCTTTCCATGCAACGCCAAAGGCGTTATGTTAAATCTGAAAATGTTGGGGGCGGCTGCTTCCCACCCTGCCCCCCGGTTCCTGCGTTCCTGATCAGCACCGAAAGACACTTCTACCAGCGTCCAGCGCGGTGGTGCAAAAGACATCGCAGTGTCCGTGGTGGCAGGATCATCAGCACTATCTCCATCTGCGGTGAGCCGTTTCGCAGCAGTGTCACACTCGTTGTCCAGCCACTTACAGCTTGCGAGCCCCTCCCGACTCTGAGGCGGTCATCCCGCGAGCCCGAGGCGATAGGCCCAGACCAGACTCTGCGCCGCGGGGCGCCAAAGTGGGTCCAGATGCCCGAGATAGACGAAGCCAGCCTGATGCCGGGGTGGCTGACATACAGGCTAGCATCATACAGCGGAAATCAGTCACGTGACCGATCAGTCCAGCTCGAGCACATCAGCTCGGCCACGCATCGCACGGGTGGCACCCGCCTCAAAAACAGACCAGTCAGTCATTCAGAAAAAAAAGAAAAAACACAGCGAGTACATGACTATTGGAGTAGATGTGACATGTAGTGCATGTGTTTATCATCGACATGTTTATCCTCGACATGACATGTTGTCCCACACAGTTGACATACAGCGCTGGCACATATCAGCTGTCAAATCAGTCGTCGGTATCGGACTCCGACCCCGCCGGAGACAGACGTCCTTATCGGTCTCCGGACGTACCCGAGAACTCGGAAGAACCCTGTTCGTCATACTGATTCGCGCTGTTCGATAAGACTGTCTTACTGTGACGGATCCGGCGGCTCGGGAAGGTTCTGCGGCTGTCGGACTGCCCGTCTAATCGACTAGGAGACTCAACAGGACGTCACTGGCCGGCGACCGCTCCCTGACGGACCCGGAGACGAGGGAGGGAGGGGGGATGTCAAGACTGGCCGACGGCCGCTCCCTGATGGACCCGCAGACCCGGAGACGAGGGAGGGAGGGGGGATGTCAAGACTGGCCGACGGCTGCTCCCTGATGGACCCGCAGACCCGGAGACGAGGGAGGGAGGGGGGATGTCAAGACTGGCCGACGGCTGCTCCCTGACGGACCCGCAGACCCGGAGACGGGGGAGGGGGGATGTCAAGACTGGCCGACGGCTGCTCCCTGATGGACCCGCAGACCCGGAGACAGGGGAGGGGGATGTCAAGACTGGCCGACGGCTGCTCTGCTCCCTGACGGACCCGCAGACCCGGAGACGGGGGAGGACACAGCCGTCGCCTCGGGGCAGACCGGCCATTTTCCAGCCCAGTCCGACACTCGGAGTACCCGTTCACCTTGCCCACAGTCTGCTCTTTCCGAGCCTGCCCCGTAATTAGAAAGCTTGCTTAACAATGGCCTCTCTGTCCCTACGGACCGGCGGCGGCCGAGCGTTCGACCGGCGACCGCCCCCGTCACCACGCCGCGTGCCGCGCACACAGCCGCCACCGCCGCCGCCCGGTATTTCGAGAGTCAAACTATGAGAAACGAGCTGTTCCCAGGCCCACAAAGCCACCGATCGGCGACCGGCGTGCGGGGAGCGGAGTGGAGAAGCCGTCAGCTGGCCCACGGACTCGGGCTCGGCGGCCGGGTACTGGACTGTCGCCGACCGGTCAGACTGCCCCGGGCGGTGGAAACGGCGATGACGACGCCGGCTGATGGAGACCAGCTCGCCAAAACGCAGTGAACAAAGACGATCGGCAGTGCAGAGAGGAACGGAGGAGAGCATCTGAGAACAGCCGGGGGAAGTAAGGGAAAACGGCGGGGAGCTGTCAACAAAGGGACGTGACAACTAACAGGCAAAGGAGATAACTATGTGGAACGGCGTGAAATGACGGGGAATAATTGGAAACGGAGGGGACAGTATTCAATGGCGGTACGAACGGGAAGCTGCAGAAGACGGTGCCAGGGAATGGTGGACAATGCCAGGGAATGGCTTTGGAGCGGCTGTTGGTCTAGACGCAGCCCTGATGACCGAGCCATTCACGGGGATCAGCGGAGAGAGGACGCTGCAACTTAACTGCAGTTCTGCAGCTTTACTGCAGCCTGTCGGCCCACTGATGGCCGGCAGGCATGGCATCCCATCAGCACCACTGCGCCGGGGCCGGTCACAGCCGCAGCTGGGAGACGCTTAGTGGACCTCCCAGCCACAGCCGGGAGACGCTTAGTGGACCTCCCAGCCACAGCCAGGAGACACACAGCGGACCTCCCAGTCACAGCGGACCTCCCAGTCACAGCGGACCTCCCAGCCACAGCCAGGAGACGCACAGTGGACCTCCCAGTCACAGCGGACCTCCCAGCCACAGCCAGGAGACACACAGCGGACTCCCAGTCACAGCGGACTCCCAGTTCACAGCCGGGAGACACACAAACGGGACCTCCCAGTCACAGCCGGCCCCGAGACACCACAGCCGGACCTCCCAGCCACGGCCGGGAGACACTCAGAGGATCTCCCAGTCACAGCCGGGAGACACACAGCGGACCTCCCAGTCACAGCGGACCTCCCAGACACACCCGGGAGACGCCCAGCGGACCTCCCAGTCACAGCCGGGAGACGCTCAGAGGACCTCCCCGTCACAGCGGACCTCCCAGCCACAGCCGGGAGACGCACAGCGGACCTCCCAGCCACAGCCGGGAGACGCTCAGAGGACCTCCCAGCCATAGTCCGACGCGCGCCATCGCCCTTCAACAGGAATGTGATAAATACGGATAGAGAAGTCCTTCTGATACAGTCGTTACTCGTTGTCCCATTCCCCGCTATGCAAAATGGTTACTAAGCGTACATCAATTTTCCCTTAATAAATAAACAAAACAATAAAAAGGCACGTGCCGACTTCTAATGCAGAAGTGACCGAGTGGGACGGCGGTTTCAATCAGTGGAGGTCCCGAGGGCGTGCCCGCAGCCGCTGCAGTCGCTGTGCTGGTGCCAGCAGGTGGCCCCCGACCCCCCGTACTGCAGCTACCGGCCCCCTACCCCCCTCCCCCCCGCCCGCCCGCCCGGCCACCGGACTGTATCACCAGATGGTTATTTTGGCTTTGAGGCCGGATCAACGGCGAATAGTTGGCAGCCATGAAAATAGGCGACTACCTCCCCAGTAACCTGTGTATGGCGGTGAAAACAGCCCGACTGCACGCCCCTGGCGTCAGTCTAGATTATTGGCAGATAATTAAATAGCTCAATATGAGTCACGAACACATAAAAGTACAGAAGATAGCTGATCAGGATCGCGATAGTAATTTGATTTGCCGATCGTGTTCAATGAAACAAGTTGCTAACAGTCACGCCCCTGCGAATCCTACGTCAGCGTAGAACACCTGCCCTGTCTCCTATCACCGACTTCTGAATCAGTTTATCATCAACTATAAGGACATCAAAGACACTGGGGTACTCAAAAACAGCACCAATCTGCTTCCGGCTACCGCTGCCACAAAGGACCGCCGAAAGTTGGCTGCTAAAAACCAAGGTCACACGGGACGTACAATAGGGTCACACGTCATCGGTTAACTGTTAAACAGGAGCACGACAGTCCATTGGCGATGACGGATGAGCTGACGCATGATAGAGCGGCTGTAGAGGAGGGAGGAATAGAGGGAGAGAGGAGGAGAGGGGGACATAGGAGGAGAGAGCGGACCGGGAAACTGCTAGAACGGTGACAAGCCAGCGATCCATCCAGGGAGCCCGGGTACGTCACGAGCCTTTCTGATATGAAAAACAAGACAAAATAAGACCGAAAAGTAAGACAAAGACCGTCATATATTTTTGCCTTGTTATGACATGAAATCGTCAGCCTATAGAGGAATGGGACAGGAATTAGTATTTGTAGTATTAGTAGCTTGAAACGTCCGTAGAACGCGCCACTTATGCGATAAAAACGATATATGTTAAATTGGTGAAATGGCATGACAAGAGATAATTCATCTTACGGTTCACTTTCACCAGCTCACTCTCAGAATTCATGAGAATGATGATCAAGCATCTAGATCAATTCCAGATATCATAACCACACAATGACCTTCAATCAGAAGGTAATGTGAACCGCTGAGACGGGAGAGTTCAGGATTCGGGGTAAGCACTCGGAGCGTCAATCAAAAGGCTTGCCAACGAGACGAGCCTGAAACAGCTTCATGATTGGCGTATTTGCAAAGTTGCATATTTATGTCTTATAACCCGGCTGTAAAAAATACTTAAGAGAAACCTTCGTCGTTTTACCACTCTTGCCAATGTCCCCATACCGCATAAGCGTCCTCGTTGGAGAGCAGTGTGGGTGTTAAGCTGGGTCGCGCGGTCAGTCAGTACAGCGGTGGGGCGGCAGGAACGACAAAGGGGCGGCTTCCGCCCGCACCCTCTCCATAAATCCTCATCAAACACACTGACACGGCCGTGAGATTGTCGGCAGCCCGCCGGCCGCGCCGGGGGGACAGACGGTCCACAGCGAGACGGCGGCGGCAAACACAGCGCGGCCTCCGTCCATCGGCGGCGACAAACAGCACGTGGACGAGGTCCCACACCACGGACAAACAGCACTCCAACCAATCCCACTCAGGCCGGGGAATAGCGCACTCAGATACACGCAGTCTCATCAGAGCACAGGAGACAATATTACACCTACAATGCTTGTCATGCAATTCCAGATATTGCAGATGCTGCTGGTACACACTTCTGCTCTTCGATGTGCAAAAACAGTATAAGTGTTCCTTAGTATATTGTGTCGGCATATAATATCCGATGATGATTTTAGGCATAGAAGCGCCGCAACTGTTCTCCCAGCCCTAGTAAAAGTCTTAGCAGTAGTCTAGTTCCAGTACCACTTCCAGCTCCGTTCCAGTCCCGATCAGCCCCGTTCCAGCTCCGTCCCAGCCCCGTCCCAGCTCCGTCCCAGCTCAATTCCAGCTCAATCTCAGCTCCGTCCCAGCTCCGTCCCAGCTCCGTCCCAGCTCCGTCCCAGCTCCGTCCCAGCCCCGTCCCAGCCCCGTCCCAGCCCCGTCCCAGCTCCGTCCCCCAGCTCCGTCCCAGCTCAATCTCAGCTCGCGTCCCGCTCCGTCCCAGTCCGTCCCAGCCCCGTCCCAGCCCCCCCGTCCCAGAGGCGCCCGTCCCAGCTTCCGTCCCAGCCAATCCCAGCTCAATCCCAGCTCCCGTCCCAGCCCGCGTCCCCCAGCTCCCGTCCCAGGCTCCATCCCAGCCCCGTCCCAGCCCGCCGTCCCCAGCTCCGTTCCCCACCCGCTCCGTCCCAGCCCGTCCCAGCCCCGTCCCAGCCCCCGTCCCATCGCGTCCCAGCTCAATCCCAGCTCAATCCCAGCTCCGTCCCAGCTCCGTCCCAGCCCCGTCCCAGCTCCATCCCAGCTCCATCCCGGCTCCATCCCGGCTCCATCCCAGCTCCCGGCTCAGCAGTTTCACTGCACGACACTGCCGGCCGCCACTGATGAACTCGGAGGTTAAGAGCACGCCGGATGGCCGACACAGCTGTGATGTTTTCACAGCTCTCTCCCACGCGCCTCACTCCGCCGCTCGGCGCCCTCAGCGGTCCGCCATCCATTCTGCCGCGACCAGCACCGAAACGCACGCAGAAACAACGCAGCACACGCCACGGCGCCACACACGTTCTCGTATAAAAAGCCCAACTGTCTCTGTTACGACCTCGTGTGACCTTGCAGCTGACCTGGTGTGACCTTGTAGCTGACCTCGTGTGACCTTGCAGCTGGCCTCGTGTGACCTTGCAGCTGGCCTCGTGTGACCTTGTAGATGACCTCGTGTGACCTTGCAGCTGACCTCGTGTGACCTTGCAGCTGGCCTCGTGTGACCTTGCAGCTGGCCTCGTGTGACCTTGCAGCTGACCTCGTGTGACCTCCCCACCAGCGGCAGATGACCGCCAGCCAGCTGGTGTCGGAGAACTGACTGAAATAGATCAGAGGCCTCTTGCACCAAATAATCTACCCGGGTAAAACATTATCCAACCCACCATATAAAGCTACCCAGCCGGATATTTTATTTTCTCTTGCACCAAGCGAAGCAGCCAGAGCTGACTGCTTCGGTTGGTGCAAGATAAAAAATATATATCCGGCTGGTTAGCTTGATATGGTGGGTTGGATAATTTTTTACCCGGGTAGATTATTTGGTGCAAGAGGCCTCAGGTCATGATCCTGCGCAGACCGCAGCAGGGTCATGATCCCCGCTGGCACCCGTTGGCGAGCGCATTGAGAACGTTTCACACCGGTTCCGCTAGTCATTCCGTGCAACAGATACGATATGCCGTCCCGGACGACTGGGTCGTCCCGTGCAATGCTCTACTCGGGTGGATGACCACTGAGCTGATACAGCTGACCGCTGAGCTGATACAGCTGACAGCTGAGCTCAGACGGCTGACCGCTGAGCTCAGGAAGCTGACCGCTCAGGGGGTCGTCCGTGACGGGGTGCGGCCCGGCCGGATCGGATCGGATCAGTCCGCCGGTCCCATAATGCGGGGTGACGGCGCCCGGCAATATTCCACGATCGTCTGGCTCAAGTGTGATTTATAGTAGGCAGGGTTCATGCATATAGATGCTAAGACCCTGCAAAAAGAGTTCAGGCAGTGAAAGAGGGAAATTCGTCTCACGAGCGTACAGCGTGCCCCAAGTGGAAATTCACAAATTCGGAAAACTAGAGCAAAACTTCAATGAAAAATGCAACTTTGAAATTAACAAATTTGTAGCAATCAAATGGAAAAAATGGAACAGTGAAACTAACCATTACATTTAAAATTAGCATTAGCGTGTGTTTGATAATATCATTTACAAAGGTAACCAACATTATTGGCGGACAGACCTTGCAGAACGAGTCGTCCAGTCACATAAATGCTGCTCCGGCAGTCCACCGCGTCATCAGAGGTGAACCACCACAGTAGCGGCTACTGTACCATTCCACTGAGGCGGTGGGTGCGGATCTCTCAGTAAGCCATGACGACGTGGGGTGAGTCGATGGCACGCGGTACTGCACGCTCCATACTGCGACGCAGCTGGCGACGTCACCGCTAGAGTGTGCCTGCTGCCTCGGATAGCTCGGATAGCTCGGATATCAGGCTCGGGTAGCAGCCAGCCGACTCGGATGCCGGGGTGGCAGGCAGACGATCCGAGCTTCGCTCTGGCACGGCCCGACCGGGGCTGACGGGGCGGCCGGCGGGGGTAGCCGCCACCGGAGACACGCCTTTGAGGCCTCCGCTGCCACCGAGCGGCCTCCGCTGCCACCGAGCGGCCACCGAGCGCCACCACCGAACGCTACCGAGCGCCGCCGGGCACCACCGAGCGCCACCGAGCGCCACCGAGCACCGCCGAGCGCCGCCGAGTGCCGCCGGGCCAAGCCAGTCACAATGGCTGGGCTGTCATCAGCGCTGTGAAGAGAGCTGCGGCGCCCGCGGTGAGCCCGGAACAGAGTCGGACAATGGCAACAGTGGCTGGCCGCGGGCAGGGACAGTCCCGGAACGCAGCAGGCGGTGTGTGTGTGTGGGGGGGGGGTAGTTCACCGACAGTAACCCCGATTACAGGTCACAGGAGTGGATTTAAATCGGATTCACTTGTGGCGGAATTTGGAATTGCAAGCAGGAGTGTCCATGCCTGAGCCTGTGCACCGGAACTTGATTATGTTCGGGATTACCTATAGGCAGTACCCTAGTAGCACACATCACTGCCACGACGTCGTGACAACGTTTTCACGACGTAATTACGTACGTCGTATGAACGTTGTCATGACATTGTCAACATTGTCATGACGTCACAACGTTATGTGCTACTAGGGATTTTAATACCTGGTCAATAGTGGCGATTTTTAACAAGCTACGAGCAAGGCTTGGGGAGTGGGGAATCCCCGACTTCCTCGAGGAAATCCAGATTGCTTGAACCGAGGACAGTACCTTTGTTTGTTGATTGGGGTTTTAGGGCGCAACAACTTCTTGGCTATTTTGCGCCCATAACAAGGACAGTACCTACTACCTCATACAGTTCCCGGGAACATGCGGTTCCATGAAAGCTGTGATCCAAATTTGGAAGAAAACTTGGATCAACTAGAGTCGTGGAAACGGGGCGAAGCAGGAGGGGACATCCCTTGGCCATGCTGAGCAGCAGCAGCTGGGGAACAGCCACAGGACTGCGCCGGAGGCAGCAGCGGCAGGAGCAGCAGCGGCAGGAGCAGCAGCGACAGGAGCAGCAGCGACAGGAGCAGCAGCGACAGGAGCAGCTCAGCAGCAGGAGCAGCAGCAGCAGCAGGAGCAGCTCAGCGGCAGGAGCAGCAGCAGCAGCAGGAGCAGCTCAGCGGCAGACGAGCGGACGGCTGCCGTCCTGCGCCTGACGCGACACCGTCCTGCCGTCCTGCGCCTGACGTTGTTCTATAGCCTTGCGCGACACGCCGCGCTGTACCACCATTGAGGCGGCGGCAGTTGGCTGGCCCGTTCAGCTGTCCTTTATGTCGCTGCAGGGAGCCAGCCTCCCTCCGCGCGGGGCGGGCCGAATCAGGCCGCGCCGAACGAGCTCAATGGAGCGACACTGATTGGTCGGACCGGTCGGCATCGGCAGCGGCGGCCGGAGCTGCAGTGTTTGCTGCCGGCAGCCGCAGGCAGACAGATCGGCAAGGCATTTCACACAAAGTCGCCGACTTTTAGATTGGGAATGCAACTCCTCAAGAGCAAGAGACAGTATGTTTTCGACCGAAAGTTTCCGAACGATACACATTTCAGGCCAGTACGCATTACAATGTTGGCAATTCGCTGTCGCACGCTTGTCATTGCCATACCCTGAGTTAGTGACGTCATCGGCACGCTGACAAAGTGGGTCAGCGTGACAGTGGCCTTACTTTCGGCGTGGCATGTTATGTTGAGCCGAGGCAAGTTGACAGTATAGCTCTGAACTGCGGTATTGGACTTTGTTTGCCCTTCGCAGTCGCAGCGGCCGCGGGATCTCCCTACTGCCGCTGCAGCTGAGCGCGCAAACATGGTACATTGTACACACATCACAATGATGGGGTACACTGTACACACATCACACTGATGGGGTACACTGTACACGCATCACACTGATGGCACAGTGCGCTGCGAGCGGTGAGCTCAGGACATCGAGCTGTCGACCGGAAAGCTCTCCATTCCATTCGGCCACTCCCACTCATTCCATTCCATTCGACCACCACCACTCATTCCATTCGGCCACCCCCACTCATACCATTCAATTCGGCCACTCCCACTCATTCCATTCGGCCACTCCCACTCATTCCATTCCATTCGACCACTCCCACTCATTCCATTCGGCCACTCCCACTAATTTCATTCCATTCGACCACTCCCACTCATTCCATTCCCTTCGGCCACTCCCACTCATTCCATTCCATTCGACCACTCCCCAGCAGTCTTGAGTGGCGCGACGGTCTACTGAGTTTCGCGGAATATTGCCACGGCAGGAAAGTCTGACCCGTAATCGTAATCGGGAATTGCAACTTTGGCACGAAGTTGCTGGCCGGTTTTTCACCGAACCTGTGCGATCACTTCCCGCAATGCACTGTTTCTCAGCAGCGAACAATACCGCCGATGCATCTGCACTAACGGCGCAACGGCGAAATTCGGTCTGAACTCGTCAGCTAGCCCATACAACTCAAACAGAGCGTGACTAAGTTTCCAGCAGCTCCACGCGCCGATAGCTGTCATTCCGGCACGTGTCGCCCCTTGACCGGAACTCGAGCGTGTCCACTCGGCGCCGCTCGAGGGTGCCGAGCCGGTCCGAACTTCACGCCACCTGGAGCTGACGGGGCCAGCTGAGCGTGCCGCGGCCCTGCCTAGTTGGCAAACATGGCCATGAGATCATCACTGACAGCAGCATCGGCTGCGCCGCGGCACGACGGACGGGGCGGTGCGGGGGAGTGAGACAGCGGGCGGGGGGGGCCGGCAGGGCGGCCGGCGGGGGTGGCACAGGTGGGGCGAGGATACCGCCCACCGGGCCGACACGGGACGGTAACACGGTTCCGTGTGGATGCCGCGGCCACCGCGCAAAAACGGCCAACACCAGTCAGGAGGTTGTATTTCCGTTTGAATATGGGGCACGCGGCTGGACGGGACGGGACGGGACGGGACGGGACGGGACGGGACGGGACGGATTGGGCCGGACTGGGATATCTTGGGGCGGCCTAGGACGGAGCGGGATAAGTTTCGGCAAACCAGGACGGACTGAAATGCAGTGCGCCGGGCTAGTATGGACTAGGCGGAGCACGTGTGGTAGGTAGCGGCCGTCCAAACAGGGCTCAGGGCGGGGCGGTCTGGCGGGGGTAGTCAGAACCAGGCTCAGGACAGGGCAGTCTGGCAGGGGTCATCAGGACAGGGCTCAGGACAGGGCGGTCTAGCGGGGGTCATCAGGACAGGGCTGGACCAGGCCGTCCTGTGACGTGCCGCGACCGTCTGCCGGTGCCGTGAGAACCGGTCTCAGGTGACGTGACTGCGGCCTGCGGACTGGACCGGACCAGGCCGGCCGGGCGGGCGGTGACCACCTGCAGCCGAGGATCGCAGCTGAGGTCCGCCGGCCGCCGGCTGGGCTGGTAATGGTGGGGCGGCACGGCAGACCGGCCGGCACCACGGTCCACCACCACCACCACCATCATCATCACCATCACCAGTACCACAGGAGCTGCGGCCAACACGGCACGGACGGGGCCGCAGCTCCTGTGGTACACCGCACGGACTGCCACTGCAGACCGGGCCGCAAAGACAGCTCACCGCGTCCCAGAAGAGGGTAACCCACTGCAGACCGGGCCGCAGTCAGCTAACCGCGTCCCAGAAGAGGGTACTAATGCGCTCTATTGCCTGTCATGGTCTCTTCTAGTTGCAGGGAACTCCACTAGCATCTCGATACAAAACCGTGCGGACTTTCGCACTTCATGCTTCGGGAAAATAGCGTGCTCGTATGGACCAGACTAAGTGATAGTCGAACCCTAAGCCCATCGCATGTCAGCGGGTAGGTTACGAAACTGATGCCGCAGAGCCCCCCAGTCCATCGAAGTGAGGCTTCAGTGAGGGGAGAGCTGGGGGCCACAGCAGGCTTCAGTGAAGAGGAGGGCCGGGACCACCGCCGGGGTAGACGGACAGCCAGGTATACACACAAGCGGACAGACAGGCGGTGGGCAGGAGTGACGGCAGGCGGACAGGCGGACAGGCGGACAGGCGGACAGGCGGACAGGCGGACAGGCGGACAGGCGGACAGGCGGACAGGCGGACAGAAAAACAATCGGACAGAACAGGCGGACAGACAAACAGACGACGGACAGACAGATAATCTGACAGGCGGACGGACAGACGAACAGAACAGGCGAACATGCACAAACAGACACGGGCAGACAGACACACACAGGCGAACAGATCGACAAACACACGGACAGGTAGACAGTCGGGACAGGCGGATAAGTGGACAGGCGGGCAGGCGGACAGCCGGTGTCGGACCCGCCACGAAGCTCGGCAGCCGTGTCAGCTGGCCGGCGGTGGCTGGCGGTGGCTGGCGGTGGCTGGCGCTGTGTTTTGACAGCTTTACGGCGGCAGTAAGGTGGTCTGTGTGTGACAAACAACACCGAGCCGAGCCGCAGTGCGACAGCGGCGGTGATTCCGGCCGGCCCACTGTCCGACCGTCACCGTACAGCCAGGGCCGTATAGTTCATACAGACACTAGTCCCGGCCGCGTATTACCAAAGTCTCGTGAGCAGACATGTGCCATGGCCAAAAATAGGATTCAAGATCCATCTAGCGGCATCCCTGAGTGAACTTACAAACTGGATTCGGATCCACGAGAATACCTGTCTAATTTAGTGTACCCCAGGATCCAAACCGATCCATAGAGTACCACAGAAATGAGAGTACGATTCCAACCCAGAATCATAGATCACAGGATCGTCTACCAAGTAAATAACTGTATTCCCTCAGGATCAAGGACAAGATCCCAGGATCTTGGACCCTGGATCCAAGGATACTTTTTTGGGTGTCTTGCACATGTCTGGAGTCACCAAGGAGTGTAAAGCTTACACCATCGACATTGAGTGTGGGAGTTTTAAAACATGAAATACATGCATTCGTTTTTATATTTGAGCACGACAAAAAGTGAAATATGCTTAAGCTTTGAAACAAGTGGGAACGCGAAAGCCCATCAGTAATGAATTCGGGTTGGAACGGTTTTGGGTCTGGTTGAATAAGCTGGAACGGAATGGTGGCTGAAAATGTGTCCCGTGAAGGGCTCATGAGTCATGACCCATGACCAAAGAATAGGATCCAAGATCCACAAGATCCCAGAACAAAAATAATTTTCCATGATCCAAGATCCACATGATCCCACGACAAAATGATCCTGCAGGATCCAACAAGATCCCAGATATTTGATCATAAGGATTCAAAATCCTAGGGATCTTGGATCCCGTATATATTTGTGGATTTTGGCACCTGTCTGCTGGTGATACTTGCAGTGGCGCCTCTGATTGGCTGGAAGTGACGTCCCTCCCGGTCAGTCGTCACTGCCGCCGCCGCCGCCGCCGCCGCCCGCTTTTGGGAAGTGATGTGACGCAAACAGAGCAGAGCGAACTCGAGTATCACGACGAATTAAAGTACCTGTGTGAGTCTACTGATCGATATTTAGTCGGTATCGCCGAGTTTTGCGTTCGGCAACACGACGAATGAGCGAATGCGCTAATTCGCACAACGAATTAGCGCTGCGGAGCGATAATTTTCAAACCAGTCGTCGGGCGGGCGAATCTGTTTTGGCAGAGTGGTTTTTAAACATGTAATGAAATTAGTCAATATATATATCTTTTTTGTCTCTTTAATAGTGGATATCATAGATTCACTGAAAAAAATGTGCTTGTTAGATTAGTTTATCTCCATTGATATATTTATGTGACCCGTGTCCCCAGACATTAAACCACACAAGCTATATAATCGGACGACCAAGCCAGTAGTACAAAATCGACGGATAATTAGTTGGTTGCGTGGATGTGCCGAACGCACGAGAACTAGCTAATTCGATCCCGGAGTAAGCGAATCGCTTGGACCGTCGGAGAGCGAATTCCGCTCTGTGGCGAATCACGCCCTTTGTTCCTCGGGCGCGTCACGGCTGCGCCTTTACTAAGAAGGCGCCGCGTCGCCAGCCCACGCACCTTCTGCTTCCCCTCTCACCTCAGTTTAGTCGTCGACGGGGCCTCAGGTACGGCACGCGGTCCCCATCTGATGGGTGTTTGTACAAGTTCCGGCCTCCAGTAGGTGAACACCTGGCGCAGGCGGTAGGATGACTACACCTGGCTCAGCCATTTCGTTCAATCCGCGCGCCCTTTGGCGGAGCAGCGACAGGCGCGGTCCAGGAACGAGTACGAACACATTGGTGTCAACTAATCGTCTCTATCTCTTTTCTATTTCAATAGTTATTAGGCAAATTCATTGCTGATGACCTCAGATATGACCTAAGATGACCTTGTAGAAATCAACTAAGCAAACAATTGCAACCTGATTCATTTTTAGGAATGAAGCTAAAATAGCATGATTCTGATGAATTAGCCTGATGGAATGCATATCTTTCTGAAAGGGAAGCATTTGTTTTATTTTCCCATTCACTGTATAAGGAGAGGTCAGGAACATTTTACCTGGACTTTTGGTCACCGATACGAAAAATCCGAGATATAAGAATTGTAGAGGTACTTTGATATTCTTATGAAATCCTGCAAGTTTCAAAACTTTCGAAAATAAGACGGTGGCTTTGGCACGAACGCAAACATTTGTTTGAAGGTGAGGTCACATTGACATGGACTTGGACTGACCTGAGAATGACCTCAAGTCAAAAAACTTTTCCCAATGAAGTGTGAAGGATATTGAATTCCCAACAGGTGTACGAAATTTGGCGGCGCTGCGCGCCGCCGTTTTTTTCCGCCACTCCTGAAAAAACCCTGAGGGGGGGAAATCAACCCCCTGCATGGCGCGGAGTGCGACGGGCGGCGCTAGTGAGGATATCAAGGCCGTCCGCAGTGGTCTTTCACAGTGCGACGATACGCATCGATCACGGCGGACCGTATGCACGCAAGCCAGGCCTGACCGAACACATCACGTGCCAGCGCATCAGTCAGCGCGTCATCACCCAGTGCTTGCCGTGATCAGTCAGCGGGCACGCCGCCGCGCTGGGGCGCGGCGCATGGGGATGCGGACGAGAGATGAGCAGAGTCGTTTTGTGTGCCAGCCGAGACGGCCATCACTTGCACTCGGCTAGCGAGATGTTGGAGCAACGCACACGGTGCCCGCCGAGGGTTCGAATACTGCGAGTGGAAATGGCCAAGTACTAGAACAAGGACGGGATCTTGGAATGGCGTGACATTGGTTATGGCATGGCACGCGGCGATTAGCGCCCGATTTGTGTAACGAAAGCACAAAGGCCATTCATACCGAGGAGTCTAGCCGGGGGCATGTCCACTCGGAGCAGCACCATCGGTCCTCTACTAGTGACCGCGTCCCCATCGCACGCCCGCCAGCAGTCCAGTCCGCTTTTCGAGATGCGCTTCGTGGTTGGTTAGGGGGTACCATAAAATGTCACATGCATTAAACATCTCCGAACGCATAGTATGCTCAGTCCCTCACCGCGATTCGCGATGATAGAGATGTCAGCACAGTCACGAATCCCACCTCGAGGACCAGCGCAGCTGTCCCATGCAATGCCACGCCCGGACCCATCGTGTGGGAGGTCCTACAAAATGATGAACCCTAGCCAGCAGCCATGCACAACGTCCCTAGGTCCAGTCGCCCATGCTTCGTGATAGTGTGAGTCCTACACGTCCACCCATGTGCCGCCGCTTGCCAAAGCCTCGAGTGCATCTTCCAACCCTCCATCGACAATGCGTTGTTGGTGGTGGAGTAAGTCCTGGTACAACGATTCCCCGCACGCGCCCCAGCTTCCAGTCCGGAGTCCTCTCCTATAATCTCCGTGTAGCGGAGCGGTGCCTAATGGAATGCGAGGTCCCGCCGCCATATAACAGTTCCGCGTCTCCTCATCGCATACTTGTGTTGGTGTGAGATAGGTTTCTGTATGCAGTCTGTGCCCGTGCGTAGTTGGGATTGAGCGGTGACGTCGCGTGCGAGAGTGCGCCGTGGACCGCTAGTGACCTTCAGAAGTCTGACAATCTTTCTGGCGCGGCTCTACGATGATCTGAGCGCGTCGACCCCAGGCCGGGACACAGCGCACGGTCAAACAAGTGGCTCCGTCAATGTTTGGAAGCCCCCCCAGTGCTGTGCTTACTAAGTCGATCGTTCTGATGCGGGCCCCTAGAACAAAAAAGCGGCGGGAAGACACCTATCTTTTTTCTGTGGGTGTTTTGGGAAGCAGTTATGTTATCATCTATTATGGAACTTACTGTCGGAGGTTGTATCTTTGGAGGGTTGTGGTTGAACCAGACGCGCGGACTCTTATATTTGCCACGAGGAGAAAAGAGGCTGATAACTGGGGGAACACCGCGGTGTTGGGCGCCAAGCACAAGAGGCCATCTCTAAGCCCGGACCGCGGCAACAACCGTGATGCGTGAGACAATCCTTCTACGGAGGTGGAGTGAGCCGAGCCGTCGAGGACCTTTGAGAGTGCGACGCCCAGCGGCGTGGAATATATGGCGCTTAGGCGCGAAGAGGAGCCATCAGTAGCCTCACACGCACACGGCTCGGCCATCCGCCGAGAATGACCGCAATTACGTCGCCAGGATGATGGCAGCCACCACTTTAAAATTAATGCCGATGCGTGTATAGCATCCCCACACACGGAGGCGGCCCTCACAGCTCGCGAAACAAAGGCCTCCAGAGTACGACCATCCACAACATGAGTGCAGAAGCCCGGCAATGTCCATGCAATGCTGAGCCATGCATAATAGCTTTCCCTCTCCCTAAATTTTACCTGTTAAAGATCACTACTTAGCAGGTTTCATGCTCGTGGACGCTGTGCGTGTGATTTATAGACCACCCAGGACTAGCCGAAGTTCACTCGTAACGAACGTGCTTTTCGTAAATCATACTTTGAGTGTCATCGAAATTTCTCCTTTTCAAGACGAGGCAAAACACGTAGGACAGGTTGTTAGCTTGATGGAGCTTATCGCAAATCCGCAGTAAACCGCAACCTTTGCAAATGAGCGTCGCTACCTTGCGAGGCTATGGTGACGTTTTGGCGGACCCGCAGATTTTATTAGGTATCTGCTTCATTATACACCAGGATCAGGCTGCAGTGTGGTCCTGAAGGTTATGATGTGGAGGGAGAACGAAATCCTGCTGGCAGAACTGCCAGTCCAGTCAGCGTTGAGGGCCTACCAGTCAGCCAGGCGGGAGGCCGGGTGAAACACGACTCCCGGACTGTCGCAACTCTGCTGAGCTGCTGAAAGCTGCTGGAGCTGCCTGAGCTGCCAGTCTGCACCCCCTCCCTTTCCTATCTCGACAAAAAGCGTGCTCCCGATAATGCATGGTGCCGCGCGGCGCCGCGCCAGTCACAGGTCCGGGGCCGACCATCAGGGGAGGCGCGGTCTTTGTGTGAGGGCGTCAGACGTGGCCAGGCATTGTAATGCTGCCACCACTGACTCCGCCACTCGCCAGCCGGGGCAGTCCGTCCGGCCCCAGCTCCACCGCGGGGGTCATTAGAGCGTCCCCTGTCCACCCCTCCCGGCTCCCCTGCACAGCCAGCCGCGTCAGACCTGGGCGGAGGAGGCCGCCGAGCCTACTGCTCCTGTCCCCCGCGGTCTGGCGAGGTGTGAGCCACAGATGGGGCGCCAGGTCCAGACCGGGGAGGGAGAGAGCGGAACGTGAAGGGGTGAGCGGATAATGGCAGCCAACTGGAGAGGCGATGTGACGGCCAATCCGCGCACAAAGCGCCGATGATGACCCTCAGACCGCGCGGAGGGGAGCGCTCAAAGGAGCAGATGAAGCGAGCAGCAGCAATTAACGAGTCAGGCCGATGCCGGGGCGATACCGCAGCGGACAGTGGCCGGCGAGGAGAGAGACAGACAGAGAGCCGGGGACGATCAGTCCAGCGGACGTGAGCTGATGAGAGGGCCGCGGAAAACAGACGCGGTGTTGATTACCGGCCGCGCTCAAGGTCACTGCTGAAGGTCAGGCCGGTGTGCGGCGGAGCGGAGTGAGAGACAACATGTGAGGAGGACTGAGGAGCGAGGGCAGGGTGGCCGGCCGGCCGCCACACGGCACCGTTACCTGCCTGTCGGGTTCCCAGTCGTGACTGTTGGCTGTGGTGGCTCCTCAGCCGGTGGTCTCCGTCATCCCCCGCCCACCGCTGCTGCTGATCGGCGGCTCCTGCAGCGTCACTCGGCACCTCTCAGCACACACGGCCCGCTGGCTGCACTCCTCACCACCGTCACCACACTCACTGCCAGTCGGTCGGCTCGGCCCTCGCGCGGCGGCGGCTGCCGGCTCCGGACACGCACCACGCTCGAATGCCGCCGGCGCTTCGCCGCAGCCGCCACAGCTGCCGCGTGCGCCGGCCGACGGACGTCACACACCGGCCGTCAGCCAGTCGGCGGCCGCGGCGGACGGTCGGTGACGTCACCTCCCCGCGGGCGTCCAATGAGCGGCCGTGGTGGCCTGCTGACGTCGTTACGGTCCGGCGGTTCAGTGGTGGCTGCGGGGCGCGGGGAGGGATGACAGGGACGGGCTGCGGACGCCGTAACGAATCACTAATAACCAATAACTGGCACACAGTAACTCACTAGTGCTAGCCCGTCCGCTCCACTGGGCGATTACAGGTTGAGTCTGAGTGGTGGTGCGAGCCAGTGATAATAATTAGGGATTGATAACCCGTACTACCCATGGCACGCACACCCGTCATACATATAATAGGTTTTTGTACCAGTCATACACCTGAGCCTCCTGGATGGTGTCCCTAATTGCGGTTAATGTGCACACCAGCGTCACCTATATAATACCTATTCGCTGAATGCCGTTGCGCACACCAGCGCCACCTATAGCATATTCGCCGAACCGAATGCACCTCACTGGCTGCGTGTAGTTGAAGCATGGATGAGAGTTGGAGTTCCGCTTATCAGATGGCGGTATTATCGGTTAGAAATTGTGTCGTGTTTTTTAACAGACATTATCTTTACTTGTAGGAGGATAGCTTGATGTTGGTAAATGTAGGGAATACGTTCATACACATTTAGTGCGATCATCATATCATGCGACCTGCAAAATGTCTATTTTAAATAATTGTGTATGCTAGTGTGTCAAACCTACATAACATTTCGAATTAATCAAAACAAAATGTCAGGAAAAAATCGGTGTGGACGAATAAACAGACAGACACAGCGGGAGAGGCGCATGCATGCATAAACCAAACGCCAACAATCGCTGTGATTTGGCTCGTCGCCTGTTGCCGAGTGGCATGAATAAAACAAATACAATAAATTAGCAGACCACCTGTGACCCTGTCAGAACATTCCACGATTTTTGCCACGAGGAGGGACGCCGTGTGGGATGATGAGGTGCTGTCGTCAGCAGCGGGATGGCCAACCGTCAGGCGTCAGTGGCGGATCCAGGATTTCCATTGAGGGGGNTTTCAAGTTTGCTCCAGGGCCAAAAAGGACTCTACCAGACAGTGGCGGATCCAGGATTTCCATTGAGGGGGCTGCAGGCCCAGGGGGCGCCTCTTTTGGCACTTGAGAGGGCGCCATGTATTTTTTCCCGAAAAAAAAAATGCTGAGTTTTGGGGGTTAAAAATTACGCAAATCTGAAATCGCCTTTTTGAAGCAAATGTTATTTCCTGTCTTTGACGTTTGAAATAGCAATTTGCATTAAAAACTCGACGATGCATGATTTTTCAAACATTTATCGTTTTTACACCAAAAATGGCATGCCATGACATCAATACAACGCCCTTATTCCTAATGTACCATATCCAATAAGTGCATGGTGGATTTGTGGTGGAGGGAAGAGTTCAAATCCAGGGGAAATTCAAAAAGTTGTTATGCGGGGAGCATAGCAGGCCGTCACGAGGAAGTTGTTGACTGGGAGGGGGACAGGGAGCGCGTCATCAGTGATTAGCCTATCTTTAACTATACACAGGGGCGTCGCCGATAATTTTAAAATGGGGAGTCGGTTGAAATGAAGAAAAATATGTACTCCTACTTTCTGCGTGTATTTAAACCCCACAATAAATATTCCACCTTGAAATGTTTTTTCTGATTATATTTTAAAATACAACTTCTTTTCATAATGTCAAAAATANTCGGTCTGATCAGGGCCCCTCTTACCTGCACAGTGGCCCTCTCAACTTATCAGGGGCCCTCTTGTCTGACCAGGGGCCATCCAACCCGCTCAGGGGCCCTTCCGACCTGACATGGGGCCCATTTGACGTGTTCAGGGGGTCCCTTTGACCCACTCAGGGGCCCTTTGGGTCTGTCTAGGGACCCTCTGACATGCACAGGGCTCTTTAACGGCCAAGGGGGGCCCTCTGGTATATCAGAGAAGGCCCTGGAGGGGGCCTATGAACTATGAAGTGCTCTAAACTCTCAACAGACCACGCTTCGCGTTGTCTTTGAAAGAGCCCATGATACCGCGCTTCGCGCGGTCTCGTCGGCCCTTTTCGGCGGCTCGGCGCGCACAACGCGCCGAAAAGGGCCCGCCTCAGATGTTTCGGGGGGGGGGCACGTGTCCCCTGTGCTTCCCTTTGGATCCGCCCTTGATTTATTTGTCTTCCGAAACGTTTATAACCAGCTCTAGTGGGAATATACATATTGCATAGCAAATTTAATCTACAGTACACACACGTTACATTACAAATTAATAGCGTCTTCTCTGCGTTTCGTAATTCATTTATGGCGCATCATCGACAAATGCCTGGTGCAGACGCCACACGTGTTTTGATTCTCTCAAGCATAGATATAAAGACTAGATAGGACAGCCCAATGGAGTGGTCCGCTCGCTAGTACGTAAAGCCGGCCGCCATTTGAGGTAGGCCACAATGTAGACTCACCTAAGCGCGCTATGGCGGCGCGGCCAGGAAGACGGCAGTGTGTGTGATTGATGATGGAAAAGTGATTCTTCTGCCGAATTTCGGAAGAGATGAGAAGATATCGCGGGATGTATGTACCGAACCTAAGTCAGTAATTGACGTATTGATATACACTATCAAGCCGAATAGTTACATTACAAGGCCGCGTTTTGGGGGAGCCTGTCCCTAAGACGGCCAGAGTGCCCCCTCCGGCGACAAGACGGTCCACTTAGGCAGAGAGAGGGCCCCCTCAGGCGGCCAGAATGCCCACTCATACGGCCAGAATGCCCTCTCAGGCGGCTAGAGGTCCCTCAGGTCAACAGAGTGTCCCCTCGGCCAGCCAGAGTGCCCCTCAGGCGGCTAGAGTGCCCCCTCTAGCGGCCAGAGTGTCCCCTCGGGCGGCCAGAGTGCCGGCTCAGGGTGCCCCCTCAGGCGTCCAGGGTACCCCTCTCAGTGGCCAGGGTACCCATCGGGAGGCCAGAGTGCCCCCACCCGGATGGCAAGAGTGGTGCCCCCCGGTGCAAGAGTGCCCCCCGGTGGAAGAGTGCCCCTCGGGTGGCAAGAGTGTCTCATCCTGGGTGGCAAGAGTGCCCCCCCCGTGGCAAGAGTGCCCCCCACGGTGGCAAGAGTGTCCCCCACGGTGGCAAGAGTGCCTCCCCTGGTGGCAAGAGTGCCCCCGGTGGCAAGAGTGACCATCGGGTGGCAAAAGTGCTCCCTCGGATGGCAAGAGTGCTCCCCCAGGTGGCAAGAGTGCCCCCCCCCCGTCAGGTGGCAAGAGTGCTCCCCTCGGAGCAAGGTGCCCCATGGGCTGGCAAGAGTTGCCCCCCGTCAGGGTGGCAAGAGTGCTTCCCCCCAATGGCAAGAGTTACCCCTCCCCCAGGTGGCAAGAGTGCCCCACCCCCCAAGGTGGCAGAGTGCCCCCGGCTGGCAAGAGTGCCTCCCTCCGGTGTCAAGTGTTCCCTCCGGTGAAAAGAGTCACCACCCCTCGGGTGACCAAGACACCCCCCCCCCGGTGGCATGAGCTGCTCCCCGGTGGCAAGAGCTTGCACTGGGTGCAAGCAGAAACCCCCCTCCCGCGTGGAAGATACTCCGGTGGCAGAAGTGCCCACCGGGTGGCAAGAGTGCCCCCCCGGTTGGCAAGAGTGCCTCCAGGTGCAAGAGCGCCCCCTCGGGTGGCGAAGAGTGCCCCCCCTAGGTGGCAGAGTTGCCCCCCAGGTGGCAAATTTCCCACCCCCCCTAGTGGCAGAGTCCCCCCCAGTTGGGCAAAGTTCCCCCAGTGGCAAGAGTGCCCCCCTAGGTGACAAGAGTGCCCCCAGGTGGCAAGAGTGCCCTCTCCCCAAAATACAAGAGTACCCCTCCCCCTCCCCCAGGTTGGCAAGAGTTCCCCCGCCCGGTGGCAAGGGGCCTCTCTGTCCGGCGGTGGGCAACAGTTACCCCCCCCCCCCACCTAGGGTGACAGAGTTTGCCCTCGGATGGCCAAGAGTACCCCGCGTGCAATAGTTACCCCCGGGTGGAAGAGCTGCCCCACCACCCCACCCAGTGGCAAGAGTGCCCCCCCCCAGGGGCCAGAGTGCCCCTCAGTGCAAAAGTGACCCCAGCTGGCAAGAAGTGCCCCCCTCCCAGATTAGCCTGATAGCAAGACACCCCCGGGTTTGGCAAGAGTGCCTCCATCTGGATGGCAAAGAGTCCCCCCCCCCGGGTGCAAGAGTGTCTCCCTCAGGGTGGGAGAGTTACTCCCCCCACTCGGGTTTGGCAAGAGTGCTCCCCCGGGTGGCAAGAGTGTCCCCCGGTGCAAGAGTGCCCCCCTCAGGTGGCAGAGTGTCCCTCGGGTGCAAAGAGTGCCCCCCCTAGGTGGCAACAGTGTACCCCCCCAGGTGGCAAGAGTGCCCCCCCCCAAGGTGACAAAAATGTCCCGAATCAGGCGGCCATGGTGCCCCTCAAACGGCCAGGGGTCCTCATTCTCCGTCCAGAGTGCCCCTCAGTCGGGCCCGAGTCCCTTCAAACGCGTCAGAGTGCCCCTCAGACGACAGAGTCCCCTCAGGCGGGCCAGACGTCCCCCTTAGGCGGCCAGAGGGCCCCTCAGCGGCCAGGGTGGCTCCTTCAGGCGGCCAGGTGTGCCCCCAAAAGGCGGCCAGAGTGCCCTTCAGGGCCAGGCGTGCTCCCTCAGCGGCCAGGGTGCCCCCTCCAGCGGCCAGAGTCCCCCTCAAGTTTCGAGCCTAGGGAGGGCATGGGTCCCCTGCCCTATCCCCCCTCTTCTGATCCACCCTGCCCGCGCGCGCTTCAGACACCCACCTCATTCCACTGTCAAACCAACGGCGACAGCAGTTTCGAGACGTACCCAAGATGGCGGCCGCTGTCACGTACTCTCGGGACCCAGCTGTCCTATCTAGTCCTATATATCTATGCTCTCAAGGCTTTTCGACTATGCGGCCTTGGCTCTATAGAGTTCAGTGGGCCAGTATTTTAGTATTTCAGTATACCGTGAGTGGGCCTTGGGCTGGCAACGTTGGTGAAATTTTTGTGTACGTCAAGGCCTCTACGGCATTGTTTTTTTTTCACTGCAAGGCCTTTTAACCGTTCACTGTTCGTGCTGTGGTGCTGTGATATTCTATAACCGTGGTGCTGTTACTGGTCGAAGATTGATGAAGATTGATTGATACGGTACTGGTTTAAATCTTACTTATTGTTTGTACATGTATCTGCGGGTGGAGTTTTCTATGGGTTAAAATTAATGGGCGCCTTATAAACCCTGCTTTCCAACTTTTTTCCCTCAACTCATCTTTTTACCATTTCTTGTGCCAATATCATATGATATCATATGATGTCCGCCCCTGTAGCTCAGTGGGAGAGCGCTGGTCTTCCGACCTATCTCAGTAGTGGCAGCCTGGGTTCGAGTCACTTCAGCGCTCGCTATTGCTTCCTGACTGGAGAGCCTGCGCTGGTGGCAGCGGTCGCACTTCAAGGCCGAATGCAACGTTCGGGTTGGCTTGGGTCAGGACCAGCGCAACAAGCTCTGCTTAGCGCAGGTTCTGACCTCGGAAAGCCATCCCTACAAAGCATTCAGACTAAATTTATATAAAAAATCACATCTTCTTACATATTCCAACCTAAAGGCCCTCAATTCTTACTTTGAGTCCCTCATTTCTCCTTTAAAAACTCTCATTTCTCACTTTCACCTTGGTCCGTGTATATGTAATGTATGGGCCGGGCGATGAAGCTGGTTCGATGACATCACTGGTGCATGACTAAATATTTGTCCGCCAATCTTGTCTGCAACCTTCTGGATGGATCCCAATTAAACCTTACCTAATAATTATATTATATCGCTGCTGATAGAGATTAAAACCCAACCCCTGGGGCTGGGTGGAGATTGCTTCAACTAAACTTTGCCATGAGACACTAGTGACGTCACCAATGCTTGATGCTTGTAATGCTAACACCAGAATAATTACAAGAAGTTAGAAATGAGGATTAAAAAGTTTGACCCGAGGTGAAAATGTTGGTCTTTGTATTAAAGGTACACTGCCACCTTAACATTATATTTGAGCTAAGATAGCTATTTTGTGTGCTTGGTATTTAAATTATGTATGGTATAAGTTAAAACAACCACTAAGGTCAAATCACAGAGAAATTCAAGTTTGGTTTTGACATCTGTAACATTTCCAGTCCCCAATGTATTTAACAGGAACAGGGACCCTGATCCCATTTTGTCTCTCTTTACTAAATGTTTATTGCAGTCGACTTGTTTTACCTTTGGCCATACATTAGCTATACACTAGTCATATTTATGGCAGCATGAAGGTTTTCTTCATTCCCCAAAAATGGGCGCCACATAACCATTGAGTTGAGGCGCCCTTAAGCCCAAATCATCATCATTCATTCCCCAAAATTCCTTCATATGACGTCAACAGCCCAAATATTAAAACACAACTTTTTATGAAAATTGAGCAATGTTTGTGAGAAACAAATGTCATATCTTGTTCAACAATTACTTCATATTAAGCACCACAATTGGCATACATTTGAGAACTTTTGGGAAGGTGGCAGGCAGTGTTGGAATTTTTATTTCAGGGCCTAGTCCCGGAGAGCAAAATGACTGGCAGATTGAGAGCAAATTAATGCCATTTTTAGGCCATTTTCATTTTCAAATGTTAATGTGCAAAATCTTTAATGGCTTTCAAAGACAGCGTATTTGAAAAGGAAGTACTATTGCAACTTGGGAAACACGAGATGTCTAAAGTCGTAGAATGATGTCGAAGACCAGAATGCCCTCGAATTGAGGCGGTCCTGCCGGAGCAATTCCATGTATGTTTAAGTCGCAAAATCAGTCAGAATTTTGTTGTACAGATGTAGTGAAAAAAGGGTGAGTATATGTTGTACACCTGTGACGACTCACACACAATTTGGGCGTCACCAAGGCGAGCTTGTGTCCGTTCACAAGGGAGGCATCGAGACGGAGCAAACTTGTCACGCCCGACCCAGTGACAAGCTGCTGTGCCGAGCACCGCACGATGAGGTGCCAACCGGCTAGAGCACGTGAAACGCGACTGGCTGGAAGTATACGACCGGCGCTCGCTCCGCGCCGAGTAGGGAATGTGCGGGGCCGACGCATACGTGAACCTACTAGTGTGCCGATGCGCCTGACCGAGTCGTGGCGATCGGGGCGGGACGCAAGGTAAACTGAAATACTCGGGCGGACGGTTCAAAAAGCGAAGTGTGCGGCTGGCAATCACAAGTTGGAGTACCACTACTGATCGACCGTAGGCCGAAAATTCGTCTTACGTTGGATTTGTGACGTTGAAATATATGACGCACATACCTGGACCTAACGGTTTTTGCAGTTGAAACTTCAGCAACTAGCAACCTTCGCTTTGGGAGGGAAAAAATTCGGATCCTTGGGGAGGTTTTCCTTCAGCAACACCCGACATTCAATTGCTCTGCGTATCTCTAGTTAAAACTATGTTAAAGGTGCTGATCACGGTGGTCGCGCTGAGAATGTCATATCCAAGGTGGGTGGCATTGCAGAGCCGTGGTTTGCACGCTGTTAAGTGTGGTGTTTATTTGCCTCCTTAGAAATCTACTTCTCTCTCGTTCACAGTAGTATCCTTGGTAAGATAAATAGTTAGCGGTGACGTTGTGATAAAAATATTTGTCCTTGCTTTATGTAACATGCTACCAACATGCAGTGGTATTTACTGACACGGATAATCACCAATGAGTGTGCTTACATCTGGCCGTAAATGTTGAAATATTCGAAAATGTGAAAGCAGGATAATCAGCAGTCAATAAGGAGTAAAATGTTTAAAGCAGCAAAATCTTGCTCGAGTAGATCCCCTTAGAAGACCAGAAAGGTGACACACCATCTACGCACTCAGATTTCGGTGAGCAATGTTGCTTAAGTTGCTCACCTTGAGAGATTTAAAGTTTGTAATATAACGTTCGAGACCTAAAGAGTCGTGCTTTTGACAGGCCATTTCATTGAGATTATATATTTCTGAGCTGAACGGCGTGGCTTTATATCAGCTGACTGCGTAGTGTTTAAAAAGGCGCATAGACACAAAAAAGTAAGTATTGTTTTTTACCCGTTAAAGTCGAAGTTCAGCTTAGCATTGAAGAGGCCGAACGCCAATGGATCAGGCTATTTTTTATCATTCATTTAAGAAGATTTAAAGCTAAGTGTTTTAAGCTAACAGCTGCATTTTCGTAAATCGTGTAGGATTAGTGATACTAACATACGTCCAATAAATTGTCAGCAAACTTTACTTTTGGAAGTCTATATCAAAAAAATAATTTGCCTTCTTATAATTTAATTGAGGCTTATATTTAAGTAAATTGCATTACCTGAGAAAAAACAACTGAAAGGAGTGAACAAAATAACAGTGGATACGTCGATATGACGTCAATTTGAAGACTCCGTAAAGGCTGCCAAATTGAAAACGCTATGTGAGCGAAAATATTATTGTCACAAGTGCGCCAAAAACGTATCGTGTCTTTCTAGCTTAAATTTCGCTTCATTCTTTCCAATTCTAAACTTTTGTTATTATTTCAAGAAATAGAGCAAATGTCCTTATATAACGTGATTACTCACAATAACTAAAGAACTAAGCCGTTTTCCGAATGAATTGAGCGAACAACTTACGGACCTATGGCCTTTAAGCACTACTCGTATTTGTTCAGCTAGAGTATGCTTCATGCTCATTCGTTTTATTTGAAACGTCACATTTAGACCTAAGTGTGACGTCAAAAAAGTTCCGTGAGTGACCTAAGTGACTTAGGTCGCGTATTGAAAGTTAAAAAGGTGGCAAAAGTATTATTACCTGTTTTCTACTCTTATCAAAATATTAAGGCCGCTGCCTCACCATCTCCCCCCCCCCAATGGGCGCCATATAACTCTTTTGTTGCGGCGCCCTTAAGCCCAAATAATCATCATCACCATCTTCCCGCTCTGCCCCTCAAACTTTTATCAGATTTGAACCGTCCCTGGTGTTAAAATGCTGATTATTTTTTACTTCTAACATGCTTAACAACCAGGTAATTATACATTCTGCACATCAAGTTTCTGGAAAGCTTCACCCATGCGTGTTGACCAGACTGCAAAGTATGGCTTATTTAACAACATCTTGTCAGTTTGGGCCTGTCCTGGCTGGTACGGAATTGGTGCATATTTAGATAAGCTGGTGTGGATTTGGTAGGGTGTGGTGGAGACCTGTAATGGTGCAGTGCCAATGCTACGCTGTGGGAAACAATCACACAGGCCAGATTAACATAAACAAAGCTTTTCATGCTTTTATTAGGAACTTAAGGAACTACAGCTGGATTAGGAACTTTAGGAACATAAGGAACTAGCGCTGAAGTAATGTCCTCTTGGTTTCCGACCCATTAAGGGCGTTTTACTGGAATTGATAGGTTTGTAAGGATCTTTGACTGGTCTGATGGAGATTGGTGCCCAAGAGGAACCCAAAAGGAAAAGACGCGCCAGCCTCAGTTCGAGTGTACAATGTGTTGGAGTATGATGAGAAGGCTGGAATCTAGCGTCTGCATGAAGAAATTTCAGTGAATACAATATTTGTCTACTTAAAGCTGCATACAATATACCCTATATAATATTCTAAAATGAAGGAATCAGGCAGTAGAAATAAGGCGGGAAACATCTGGTCCGTACGACCAGGATAGGGGATCAGGATTGTGAGGAGTTGGATGGTTATTACAGATACAGGGTGCTTGTGACCTTTATCGTCCTACTACCAGCTGTTTGAAGTAGTGTGTGGGGGCGTGTTTCCTGTTGGTGGGTTTGGGAAATGAAACTGAATTGGAAATATGAATGGATTATATTTATAACTCATAGTCCACTTCCAGAAAGGGAAAACAGCTTGTCCCGAGTGGTTTAAAAGCAAGAGAAGTACTTGAAAGGAAGACAGATTTAAGAAGATCATGACGACGGCCTCCGGCAAACAGTTTTCCATTCATCTACATGGCGGAAAAACTGAAAAAATCTCCTCCTTTTGCTTCCTGTTTGCGTCCTCCTTTTATGTCGCCGAAATCTTGAGTCGGTGGCCTCTTGTTCGAGAGCTAGCAGGAAAACGCAAGAACAGATCGTCCGGCTCGATGACACTTTTCCCGTTGAGTATTCTCCAGTACTGAATGAGATCTACTCTCATCAGTCTCCCCTGCACTGAAAACAAATCCAGAGCCCTGAGTCTCGAACCATAGTCCATGTCTTGCAGTCCCTCTATTTTCTTGGTCCACCTTCGTTGGACAGATTCGAGGAGACGGATATCCTGAAGATAGCCAGTGTTCCAGACACAAGAACAGTATTCGATGACTGGTGTTATGTGTGCGACCAGGAGCTGTAGCATGAACTCACGTGAGCGACACACAGTGCATTTCAGGAGGTTTTGAGCGAGACCACCAGCCTTGTGTGCAGTTCTCTGAACATGGTCGTGAAACTTGAGACTATTGTCCACGAGGCTGGTGAGGCTGGTGAAATCCATTCCGAGCTCGGACCACTGCTCGCTCGGGAACAGCACCGGCTGCATCGGGGTGCGTCGCGGTGATGCCGTCTTCCGAGGAGCAGATCTCGCAGGTCTTCACCAGTTCTCCCGCCTCCTGTTCGATCCTGCCACCAGTACAGCTCGCGGGTCCTCTACTTCGTCTTCACGATTCCCTGCTGAATCTGGTGCGCCAGTCTGAAAAGATTGATGCAAAAAGCGTTAGCATCTCCCTGGCCCTTGCAGACTGTTGGTTTGGTTTGTATTTAGCGATACATCCACTTCAGTGACTTTTCATTATCGCACGTCATTGGATAATGCAGGTGTTGGGCGTCAGTCACGTGACTTTGGACCCAGGATTTCGCTTCCATTGAAACTGTTGTTAATAGTTTAATCAACTTAATGATAACAATCAAATTATTTACCACCGATAAAAGCATAACTAGTTATTTTCCAATTGAAATAAATGCGAATCCTCCATTTGGTATAAAAGTGGTCCTGAGGATAAAGTAATAATACAAAATCATTTCAATAAAAAATGTCCAGATTAACCCATTGTTTTCCTTCCCATCTGCGGCGAAAACGCGATGGACCCAAACCAACTGGAAGTGCCTTCGCCACAACCGCTCGTGCGCCGAATCGGCCATGTGACCGAGCTCAGACGCCCTCACCTTATTTATATTGCCTTGGGGTAATGCACATTGCACATGGACGAGTTAGACACATGGAAGTGCTATTATACACTATCATTCGCATTCACAGTTCATGTTCACACCTCATCACACATATACACGACATTCACAGCACACGAATCAACGCCACCCATAGGTTAGGTATCCATGAGTAT
>VOPJ01006701.1:0-38826 GCA_014673585.1 Semibalanus balanoides | reverse complement strand
AGATGAAAATTGCTAGGGGCGATTAACATTAGCAACCTCGGCTCTATCACGTCCGGAAAAACGGTAAGAAAACATCTAAATTAGAAAGTGTTGAAATTTAAATACATATCCATGTTTCCAGACCAGTTTTCAATCCTGAATAAAAAAAATACATATAATTTGTTCGTATCTGGTCAAAAATAGTAAAACAAACTTGAATAAAAATTACGTCATAAGTTTCTTACACTTTAAAAAACATTACTCAGTTCAAACAAAAATATTGCTCTGATTTTTTTTAAACTTAGTTCTCACATAAGTTCGGGATTTTAAGTAAGCTTTACAAATTTTGTTTTTGTGTGGATTTGTTTTTATTTTACTTTATGGGAGTCAAAAAAACCAAATATTTAAAAATCTGAAATTGCTATTTGAAAGGAAAAAAACAACATTTAACAATATTTAAAATTCTGAAAAAAAAAAATATTTTCTATGATTTTTAAAGTATTTGAAAGTTCTTTACGAACATGACGTCATCAAAAAGTATTTTATCCAAAAAGCATTGACTATATCTTAACCCCACGCCGGGCCCGGTGCTTCGCGCCACCCTCCCTTGGACCGGGCGGGGGGGGGGGCCGTTCGGATCGCCCCCCCTTGCGCTAAATTCGGCTCCTATGGAACCTAGACATGAAACCAAAAACACCAATTCAGGAGCTCGTCAAAAGCACATTTCGATTTTGGTGATTAAAAAAATATCCAAGATCACATATCACGGTCACCAGCAGGTCATCAAGGTCTAAATTTGCAAGAGTTTAGTAACTTAGCTCCAAATATCCCCCAATGTTATCTTGGACAACTAATGATAGATAGGAGCAAACAAGTAAAGACGCATGAGATAGCTATTTAAATTTGAAATCGTATTAATGTCCTCAAATTTCATCTCAGGTCAATAGTTTGGGGCTCTAGAGGTCTTCAAAAGTCAAAAAGGTTATTTTTTGCTAAAAATGTTTTCACGAATAACTGTTTACATATGTGAGATAGGGAAAATATTATGACACCATCGTGTTTTTCTAGACAAGGCGCTTTGAATCATGTTTATTATTACCAGGTTGTATCAACCTATTAATTTGACCTCAGGTCAAGGTCAAGTGGTGACCCAATAAGGTCATGTTGCACATTTGGAGACGCTTCTTGACGAGATAAACACACTGGTGCTGTATTCACTTATCTATCTTAATTGTATCGATAGTTAATCTGACACACAGAGGAGTTGTGACTCGGATGACCTCCACGGCTGAACCCTGTTGGGATAACCAGAAAAAGCCTGCACCTTAATCTTCAAGAATGGTCTATAATAACATGATAAAGAAGGAATTGGGCTAATATCATACGTATCCTATGAATGGAAGGCATTCGAATTTTCCCCTATTGACTTATAATTAAGAGTTCAGGAAAATGACCTGACCTAAGGTCACCGTTATTAAAAATCCGAGATATACGAACTATAGTTAGTGATGCTCTTATGAAATCATGAAATCCTGTAAGAAAGTAACCGATCAACAAAAAACTCTGGCTTTGGTAGGGCCGTAAACTTTTTTGGAGGCGAGGTCACATGACCCGGCCTGGTGACCTGACCTGACATGACCTGAAGTCATAAAAATAACGAAGGATGGGCAGAAGATGAATGAACAGATATTGCAAATTTAGCAGCGATACGCGCTGCTGTTTTCCCGATATCCCGAAGAAAAAAAACTGAGGGGGGCGTCTATTAACGCCCCCCCCCTGGCCCGCCGCGGGTTAATCCTCGCGCACATCTGTGTGGCTGTATAACACTCCCCCCTGTTTTTTTTCATCAAGATAACGACAAACGGCTGCGCCGTTAGCTCCGCTAAATTTGATCAATAACTACTCATTCGATTATTTGTCGTACATTTTGCAAGAAATTAAAGTTCGCACCGGTTAAGGTCAGTCACCAGGCCGGTCAACGTGATCCCCACCAACAAACTAGTTGGCGCGGTCGTGCCATGACCAGACAGTTTATAATAGCTTCGATTATCAAGTTTTAGGATCTACATAAGTCATCAGTTATCTGCAAAATGAATATCTCGAGTTTTTGTTTTATTATCTGGTGAGCCTGAGTCAGGTCAATTTTGTGAACCTCCCATTATAAAGTGCAAGTATATAAATATTAAATATCTTTTCTTTTTGCGACCGATACTCAGTCAATTTCCTTTTGGACAATTGTATGAAAGGATATAGTATATATGCTCGCAAGTTCAGGTACATTGTCAGGTGCACTCCTTACGGGTCATCGTTAGTTCATTCCGATCACCAACGACCTTTTCGTCAATAAATATAAACTAATTGAAGATAGAGAAGTTGCAACTTCACCCAGTTGTAGTTTGTCTTGTCAACGACACATCTCTGATATGCATCATGAACTTTTTGGGTCCCTATTGATCTTGGACCTGAGGTCATTTTTTAAGTGACTAAAAATGATAAAATTTGACCATATTTCAAAGCACTTTGACAGACAAACAGATGGCTAGCGGTAATGCGTTATCTTTATTAGGTAAAACAAGTAATTTCGCGCGTATGTTTGCCAAAAATGAGCGTTTTGACTCTAATGCACTGTACAGCCCAATCTTTTGAACTGAAGTCAATTTGAAATCGTTAATGCGTTTTCAAATTTCAGTGGCTAGCGATTGTTTTTTAAAGTTTGTTTCTAGATAGCATTGTTTCCGAGATATTTGGGGGTTTCTGGAGCGATGTCCTAAAACTGGAAAAATTTGACCTTCGATTTCTTCTTCTGGTGACCTGAGTTTTGACTTGAGCGAGAAAAAAAAACGTTTCGAAATGATTTTAAATAACGGTTCGAACGATTTGTTTTTTGCTACGTGCCATAGCAGCTTAATTTGAGAGGGATGTTCAAACACCCCCCCCCCTCCCTCCAGTCGGGCGAAGGAAATGCAGAGGCCCTGTGGGAGGTGCGGGTTAATTACAAATTTTGCAGAATTTGTATAATTTTTGTAAGCTTGGCTACTAAAGGTTTCAGAAAGATGTGCTCTGAAATGTAAAAAGTTATTCAAGAAAAACTGCATGGGTGGACTGTCAGGCAAGGTGAGGGTTAAACCAATGATTGTGGCAATACTGCTGTGTTGCATGATACCAATTGCACTAATGTACCGTGACAAATACTAACGCTTCTTCCCCAGACATACGCCTGTGATGTGTTCGCACTGGGGTGTGTGATTTTTTACGCACTGACAAAAGGAGAACATCCATTCGGAGACGATATAGACCGAGGCTCTAACATCAAACACGACAAATAAGTGTCTGACATCTGATATCGACCTACGGATACTACACCATGCTTATAGCATGTAATAGAATGATATCGAAGCTGAGAGTGAAGATACCGTACTATGTGGTATCATATGCGGTGAGCAGCAAATTATAGTCCATGTGCCTTAGTATCCTCCACAGGGTGTATTTAGTGCGCATCCATCACACGCCAGATAGAAGTTATGTCTGCTAATATAATCCTGAAGCACGAACAGTAAATGTCTGTAGTTTATTTAATGCACAATGGAGCCCCAGGTATTCACCAAAACAGCTCAAGTCGCTGTAATTGAAAAAAAAACATGACGACGGCCACGTGTTAATGTTTGCAAAAAAATTATGAGTGATAGAAAAGAGTCTCGATCAATCCTAGAAGGCTTATGCATACAAGTAATTTGCATACTGGACGCTCTTATCTGAGGCAATGGCAGACGGCGGATATTCTACAAGACTTTAAATTATCTGAATATGAGAGTAATGGTGTACACGATATTGCATGAACAGTGTTGACTCGAACCAGATAAAAAACTTGTATTGGACGCGGTCCAACCGATCGAGATGTGTTGCTGCTGTGCCTCCCCATATCACACATCCGTACTCGAGTATGGAGCGTACGTTGCCAAAATATGCTGCTACTATGGACTCCCGTTTCAAGTTGCCACGAGCACAACCAGTCTGAAGATATTTTATCATCACGCCCAGTGCTCTGTATGCCTTGGTAACAGTAAAGTTAATATGATCTCTAAATGTAAGCTTAGTGTCTAGCCATACTCCAAGATCACCTAATGAAATGCCATAGTTTCCTACGCTTGAATTACGTCTCAGTTAAGCGCAATTGACTTAGGGGGAGAACAAAAGGCAACCTTAATATTTATAGAACCAATAAACACAACACAATGAGTGAGGCGGCATCTGGAATCTCAAAAGGGTGTGACCAAGGCTCTATAAGAAGGTAGCGTCATCCGGCGATTTGTTGACATTCTGCACAGACCGCTGTGTGACGTCACTGGGTGTCTCTCCGCCCGCGTCTCGCTGGTGGAGAGCCACCCAGTGACGTCACACAGCGTCACTGTGACCTCTGACTTGACCGTGAACTGATATTTTGTATAACCAAAGGGTGCTCAACGATATAAATGATTCAGCTGTAAAGCGCAATCAAATCCATCTAATACCCACACAAAATGATTTTTTGCCTCCAAACATGAAGCTTATAATTGCAAATAATAAAGAAACGCAGGACAAAAGGGTTCTTTGTTCAGAAGTGTTCAATATATTTCGTATCTAATTTGCGACAAGCAACAAGCACAAACACAACTTTAGTAAGCTAACAACTTCAAATGTTTCATGTTATTGGCATAAAACGAATCTTCTGGATATGGGCGGGTTAAATTAACGGCGGATTTAGTTCGGACGCTCGCTTGGTCCTTCGCGCCGGGTGGTTAACCCTATTTTAAAGCTGGGCAGGGGCGTTAAATATTGCCACACTCCTTAAACACGTTACGCCATCCTTATTGATATCTCCGAAGCGGCTGCGAGAAGGCTTATGAAACTTTCGGACTTTTCCTAAAATTGATTTTCACATATGAAGTTAAATTTGGGAGTTTCTGACTTGAACAGAGGCGGTTCCAGGGACCAGTTTTGGGAGGATTTTTCGGCGGCAATTGGCGATAATACGGAAATGCGATCTTCACGGATTCTTCTTAACTGCCTCAAGTATAAGGAAGTTGCATAGGTTTACGGTTTTTTAAATAAGTTAAAATTAGTTGATGTTCATGATATATTGTATTTTTTACGGCAGAGGTGGTGTCAGGTACTTGAAAAGGGGGGGATTTCCAAAAAGTATGAAACGCCTAGCTGACAGTCAATAAAGCAATATAAATTCGTTTATAGTTATGAAGATGCTGAAGATAGTTTCTCCTTTTAATTTTGGCATAATTTATTACGTCTTGAGTTTCAAAGGCGAGTCCAGGCACAGAAAAAGTGGGTAAACTTGCATAGTGATAACGATATACCAGCGATTACGGCGCAATTAACAGATATTTGAGAATGATGACTGGAAATATGAGTCCAGGAGAGGAAATCAATACATTTTATTGCAGAGGCGCGCTCAGGAGCCGAAAAAAGGGGTTCATATTATTGCAGGGAAACTTTGATGCATGGGCCTACAAGGACATAATATAATTTAGTTTCCGATGAAAAAGCAGCAGGGAGTCCCTTTTTAAACATTTGAAGAGGATAAGCGAGCCCAGGTAGGGTAAAAAGTGGGCAACTTATGTGAATTGAAAATTGCAAGCAAACTAGTANATTTGCAGCATTCAAAATGGAACTATCTATGACCAGCAACTGATTTATATTCCGTGGTAGAAGCATTACTGCGGATCATATTTTGTATAGTTGGCATCCCTTTTTCGTTAACCTGGCACCGCCTATGGTACAACAATATGTTTAATAACTATTTTGTATGATGTACAAATAACTAACTATTGCATTTATTCAGAAAATGCCATCAAAAAACGTTTGAATTACGCTTTTACTTTGCCCCAACTTAGTGACCTGCACACGCCTATGATTTTTGAATTTTCAATAATCGTCATCACATATCAATTTCCTACTCGATGTCTATCGATCACTGTTAATTTAAATAAAATCGGTTGATAAACATGGCAGCTGTGTTGGATCAAAAAAACCTTTAATTTTTGTACTTTTTGGCCCCCTGTTGTCCCCCTATTTAAGATTTAGAAAATTCGTCTTTTTAGAAATGTAGATCATGTTAAGGTGAATCGACCACTGTTTGATTTTTGAAACGGACGGGATTAGATCTCGAGATCTCCGGGGGGGGCGAATATGCCCCCCCTGCCACTAATAGGGGTAACCGGGAGCCTGCCACTAATAGGGTTAAGGCAACTGACTGGTTGCCACGGTTTTCGAAGTACCGTGGCAACCAGTCAGCTCTACGTCCGGGATATATTCTTCATCAAGGAGTAGCTTATGATTTTGCTCATCGGATACTTCCGACTCCGAGTTTATTTAACCACATATAAGCAGTGGACTATTATCCATGTGATTGGTCATATTTTATATTTTTGCTGCTAAGGAATATGATAAACGTCCCTAATAACGCATACCTATGGGAAAACCGCTATGGTGCAAAATATATGTGATTCACCTTAATCGTTTTTTATAGGAGATGGAAAGTTGGTCCTTTGTCTATTATAATCGGCATTTGTATATTCCGAATGTCGATCCATTTGGGTGTGAGAGGTAGTTAAAGGAAATAGTTCACCTTGGATTGTTTTGTTAAATACAATTTGATTATATTTTCAAATACGACTTCTTTTCATAATGTAAAAAATAGCCATACATCACGCCGATTCATGACAGAAGGACGTAAATGATTAATTTCATCAAAACTATATGCGTACTCTCCGCAACGTCAAACGTGGCTCAGCCAATCAGATTCGAATGTATAGTCGCGTAAGATTACTGTATATAGCCTCTGCCCAGGTGTGTGAGGCCAACATTCTTGACATTCCTTATTTATGACTCACATTCCTTCGACAAAAAGTCATATATATTCGGCTGGAGAGCCCTTTCAGCCCAGAAAACTTGCAGTTAGGGACGGGTTTTTTCAACACGGGCTACCGAATTGCTATCTCAGTTCAAAACCCATGTTGAAGGTGAACTATTTCCTTTAAAGTCAGTGTCGGCGGAAGGTATTTTCGGATGGGAAGGGGGAGGCGAAGAAACCCAGGGCGGGCAAAACGACTCCTAACCCCAAAAATACCGCGAAATGATATCTCCTCGGATTGAGGCCACAGTATTTTACCAGTAAAACATTAATTTGAGGCGATAACCGAGCTGGCGCGCTCTGGTAAAGCTAAAATAGGTTTGAGATATGAAACGGTACGGGAGCGCACGTGCACATTGACTGTGTCACAATAATGAGTAGCACATTCAATAGTTTTACCGTGGTTATACCATAGTGTAAATACTAAAGATTTACACTATGGTTATACAGTTACTTTTTAGTAGTCTTTTATAGTCTTTAGTAGTCTTTTTAGTCTTTATTAGTCTTTAGTACCAATATTTAGTCTTTAGTACCTATGGTCTTAAGTATTTACACTATGGTTATACCTTAGCATGCATAGTTTTTAGGAACGTTCAGCTGAATAGAGATGTAAAGAAGTAAATGCCGCTTTCCTGGGACAAACTACATAACAAACAATAATCATGCATTAAAGTGAAATATTCGAATGTATCTTATTTATATAATTATCCATATTTTTCTGTGGCACATATGTGGTTTCGAATTGACCGTGTTTCATTTTAAAAGTGAAATACAAATCGTTGCAGTTTTGGGTGGCTTTGGTCCAATTCGGTCCACTTTGAGTGGACCATGCTGTATAAAAGTCAACACGGCACTTTTTTGGACCACGCTGGACCGAAGAGAAAGGACATGCGCACATCGGTCCCATAGTCTTCGGAGCATGGGCTTGCATGCATCTGTTTATGGTGGCTTTGGTTCAATTTGGTTCATTTAGAGTGGACCAATCTGTTCAAAACTAAAAAGGTACTATTGTGGATCACACCGGTTCGAATGGTGAGGAAATCACGCAGATCAGTCCCCTAATCTTGGAGCCTGGGCTAAATGGGCTTGCCTGCACATTTGTACTAAAATGTTTTGGTCCAATTCGGTACCCTTAGGGTGGACCAAACTGCATAAAATTCAAAACGGTACTGTGTTAGACCATTTGGAATCGAATGCGGAAACAAAATCAGCTGCAGATCGCCCTAGTAGTTTCAGGGCATGGGTCTGCCTGCTAATCTCGACGCTTTTTTAGACCCTCCCTCCAAGAAGCGTGACAACGTCCCCGATTGGCCAATGAAACAAATCGCATACACTAAGCACGTCGCCGTCCTTGGCCAAGTTAATCCACGGAATGCGGAATGTTAAAGTTGATTTTATCATTGCATTTAATAATTAACCAGAGTTTCAATGCAAGCGAAATCCTGGGTCGAAGTCACGTGACTGACGCTTAATACCTAGTAATAACTTCGAGTAACTTTTAACATACTGTAAGAAGCTCTGACACAGGACTAGTGGGCCTCTTTTAGAAGGGGTGGTTCTTTCACTTAAATTCATTTTTCGATCTGCTTTACAAATCTGCTATCTCAGTTCAAAACCTTTAAAGATTAACTATTTCCTTTAGGTCCGATCCACCCGTCCTCTTCCACCCTGGTGGTACTTAGAAGGTATTTATGGTCTTGTGCGGAACGTTAGCGGCATGCGGTAAATACAGGTAAATAACAGCTTCCCACCCTTGTGCTTGGTAAATTATGCAAAAATCACCTCACTTTTTGCTTCGGACCTCGTGCCTTCGTCCTCCGCAAAAAAAAAAAACTGGGTGAATATTGCATAATTTCCAGCACCGCGCGGGAACATAGGTATATTACCGTGCTATGTATCATTATAACTTCCAAGTGATCGCTAAATTTGAATGAAGCATACCTTCAAATATGCATCATTGAAACTCTGACGGAACTTCCTTGTAATTGAAGAAGCTGGCCAAACGTTAACTTAAATGCAATCAGAAAACTACTGACAGCATTAGGTACTTGTCGTCTGCATTCTGGTTCCTATATTATTGTCTTGCATATTTGCACACACATAGACGCTCTGTTAATTACAACGATAGCTCAACAATAGTAATGTATGAGACAACCATGAGAAAAGTCAAAACAGAGCAGCAATCCATCACAAAACTCCAATAACAGAGTTGAACATGCCACACAGAAAACTCTACGACAGACGCCGTATTATCTCACCTGGATATCCATCGTGTCGGAAGTTCTGGCAGGTCAACGTTCAGATAGCCTTCAGGGCCTCATGGCACCGCCTGTGACGCGACGTGACGTGACGTGACGTGACGTGACGTGACGTGACGTGACGTGACGCGTCAGCCAATGATAGATCACATCAGCAGGACTCGGACCGGCAACCACTGCAGCTGTAACCGCCAGGTGAGCCGTGGCTCAGCAAGTCAGTGGCAGATCAGCGACACGAATGAGCAGCTGCTGGTGGTACAGCAGGGGGAGCAGCTCAGCTGACCGACAGCTGGCTCTTCTCACAGCTCTCACTGGCTCCCATAGATTGGCACTGAACCACCGCACCACCAGTCACCAGTGAGCGGTAAACCAGCTTTTTCGGCCCCGCTGAAAGTTGTCTGTGGCGCGGCACAAAAACCGACATGGCTTGGTCAATCGAGCTGGCTGTGTGTTGTCGGTAAAAAGCAGAGAGCGGGTGATGTACTATACTCCCGGATCCGTCACTGCACGGCTCAGGTCGGGCACAGAAGACCGCTCACTGAAAAGCCATCGTGACGCATCTTAACATGAAAAAACATCTTTAGAATATTACTTCTAATGTCGATATTTAGCAGTTCTACATGGGGCGGCTACCCCATGGCCGCCGAGCCCCATGGCTAATGGGGTGGGCCCAATGCGGATCCAGGAAAGTGTTGATTTTGACAGTTGGGGGGGGGCAAATCCCCAAAATTATCAAGCATAATTCTGAAAACTCATCGAGATTTCGCTTGCTTATGTATCAATAACTGATTAAAACAAATTTCTCTAGTCAAAGTTGCTTAGTTTTACGGACAAACCAGGAAATGTGTTCAAATTTGCGCCGATTTTGGGTGGTTTGGGGGGCATGGCCCCTTTGGCCCCCCCTGGATCCGCCCTTGGGTGGGCCGGATGGAAAATATCTAGATCATGGCTGTGGCTATCGGCATTGAGATCAACTTCTGGATTCTCGTGCTGCAAACTAAGTAGATTCATATTCCATAAGATCTTTATTTTTATTTGTTCGTATCCTGTCAGAAATTTGGGGTTGCAGACTAAGGCAAGCTAGTTGGCTGTCCTCTGGTAACGCACCGCTGCACAGGACGCTGTTTTAACCCATGCATCTGTAAACTCACTGTGCAGCTGGAGTATTCATCTATTCAACCGTGTAATATTTGTTAAAGGGTCTGTCCCACATTAACATTATATTTGAGTTGAGAATTGAGATATCGATGTTGTTGGATTTGCATTGAAATTTAGAAGGGAAGAAGTTAAAACAACCACAGAGTTCTAATCAAAAATAAAATTGAGCTTGGTCTTGACAATGGACTAGTTGCAGGTTGTTTGGTGAATATTTGCACAATAATCAGACAAATGTGCTCATATTGGGACACATCATGTTGGATACAAATCAACATTTCGCTTTTTTATATACAAGTTTATTATTTAAAAAGCACTTGATGTAGTGACGTTAATTAGCAATAACATTGCGCCGGCCAGTGGAAAAGCATGGTATTTCGGGCATTTTCTGTGGAAGATAAAATGGTTAAGCGCTTTCCTCTGATTTATTGTTCACACTAAGGTACTAAGAAATTCATGACAATTTTTGTGATGTATATTCGAAAAACAAAGCATCATTTTAAAGTGAATATAACACCTTTAACATAAGTTTTTAACTGAGATATCCAGATTGTCGAGTGTGCTGAGAAACCTCCAAATCGTTTTTTTCCTTCCAAAACGACTTAGTTGCTGAATTTCTACGCAAAAACCGTTAGGCATATTTGGGCATATTTTAAAAGGACAAATTTCGTGACGTTTCGCATATACGTCATAAGAAGGTACTCCACAGCGATTTCCACCTTACTTCGTTTTTGCTATTTCAACCGTCCGCCACCGAAAGGTATCGACTTGATCAACTTTAAAATGATTGTAAATTTGCTTTGTCAGTTTTCATTGGATTTCAAATTGAAAATAATGCCGACACTCACTTTGAAAAGACAAAACATTTGCTGGATGGCTCCTGCCGGAAGTTGCAGTATTCTCCGCAATAGAAGCGCATGCACTATTTAAATTAAGGCATGCATTCTGATGTGGTAATATAAAATACCACACGGGGCCGATAAATAATTTATTTAGGACCGAGGTCGTTGTTGGATTTTCCGCCTGAGACCGAAGGTCGAAGGTGGAAAATCCTTCAACGACCGAGGTCCCAAAGAAATTATATCGGCCTAAGTGTAGTATTTATTTTATCATATCTCTACCGCCTTTTTGAAAACTGCGTACAAATAGTTTGGTAAAATGTAAATGCCCGGCGGGCCGAAAGCTTTGACCGATTGACTTAACATTTATTTTCTGAGAGCTGAAAACTTATTACCACATGCTCGCGCTAATGCTAAAAACATACTGAGACATATGATAAAAGTTATAATTATCTTTGTCCTATTCCGATGAACCGATTTCTAATAAAAAATTACCAATACAAATGTCAAGAGAAGACGTATATGCTGATGGGTAACTTGTCAGTGTTCATGCGACATATCATCAAATATGCGAGTGTTTTTTTGCTCGCGAGCAATCCCGATGGGCCATAAACATTATTATCTATAACTTAATTTTCTTTGGATTTCCAATTGAAAATGATGTAGACAGAGACACTGGTCTTCAAAAGGCTCAACTGTTGATGGGTGGCTCGTACCGGTATAGCTGCAATATTTTCGCAATAGAAGCATATGCAGTACTAACTAAATAATTTCTCTCAAAGGGCAAATTCAGTGTGGTGTGGATGGGCGTCGCCAACCGATGGGCCAGGGAGCGCTCACCCCAAGATCACTCCGGAGCCGGAACCCCAAGATTAGCAGGATTTTAATATAACCCCATTGGAGTGGGGAGCGACCACCTGGCTGCCTTCCCCCACCCACTCCGAGATTTGTGTTGACATTTCTGGTCCAACACATCCCCGATCTCCCCTACTTTGCCGTTAATGAGCAACTATTCAAAGGGTATTGAAATTCATGATATCTTGGAAATAATATAAAGATACTTATTTTCACTGGGAAGTACTAAAAGTTACGAGTATCATGGCATTTATTATTGCATATTTATTAATGTATTAACAGGAAAGAACATTTCATTTTAATACATATCAAGCGACATATGACATGAAATTAATAACATCAGGGTTGACAAAATATCTTCACTAGAGGTGGGGGGGGGGAACGGCTCACTAGGGTGGGGGGACATTAAGCTCCTCCTAGTTAACATGTTGAAATAGGCCTTGACACTAATCGAGCTAAAACCGTGAAAGAATATCTTTTTATGCTTAATTGGGGCCAAATGTGAAATCAGCGTCCCAAATTGTCCTAGAAACTGCTGTATCACAAAAGTTCATGTCAAGCCATCTGAGGGCAATGACCTCGTTTGACCTGTGAAAGCACATGACCCTAGTGAAACATATAGTTATGTCAAATGGGTCCCAGATTTGAAAACAGCGCCATAAAATGTCCTGGAAACTGACAGGAGCCAAAAATAAAACATCTGAAGTCATTGGAGGTCAGTGACCTAGTTTGACCTCCGAATACCAGTGGAAACCACAACTATTACCTGGAGTTGAAACACCTGTGCATATTCTCCTGAATACCTTCTTTAGAAAATGCACAAGTTACAAGGATTGATGATACAGGACGCCACTTGCGCCTGACATAACCTTGAGAAACAGGTCAAAGATCACGGTTCATAAGGCATAGAAGCTCATTTTTGTAAAGATTATGTCAGAATGGTTCAAAAGTAAGGTACTGAAAATCACAATTGGTTGATAAATACGAGAGTTATTCTTGAAAAACCAAGGGGAGCATCCACCCCTCTACACAGGCGAGGGTTAAATTAGTGTGTGGAAAAGTACATCACATGTGCGCAATTAGGAACAGACGGCTCTAATGGTCACAGTTGCAGACCTATCTTGACTTTAACCAGTGGCGGCGGAAGCGGGGGAGGGGATGGGGGGGGGGGGAGATGCCCCCAATCGAAGGAGGTGGGGAACAAACATGTATTCCCTCCCCCCCAAATGCTCACGACAATAACATTTTTAGAGGTCCGCACCATGCGCAATACGACGCATTGATAAGAATGCATATCCAGGGCATAATACTAAAAATATTCGCGCTGCTGCGCGGCGCAATTTATTTCAGAGTTCCAGGTCTTAAACATAAAACATATTCGAAGATAGTTTAGCTGCTTCCAAATTTGCGTCACTGGTTCCAAAGTTGGTATGGCACATGCCATGCCTGTCATATTGCATTTTCCATCCTTGTAACGTGCCTTTTCATCCGTTTTGTTTGGCCCTTTCTATGCTTGGGAAGGGGCCCTTTCAACGCTTCGGGAAGGGGACCTTTCGAGGCGCCGACACCCCCCCTGGACGATATCCTGGCTACGTGCCTGTTTCAAGTTAAAATTGATAAGCGTTCCTTGCTTATAACGCTCGGTACTCACAAGTACTTGGTAACAAATTCACTGTCCGAGCGTCAATTAGCCTGCCTACGCATTGTTATTTACCATGAAGTCATATCATATGTTTCATGCACACTATCTTTTGAGAATAGGTATGTACCAAATTTCTATGAACAATCGACAAGCATTCGAAAAAGTCCAGCCCCGGAACGGGCCGGGTTTTACTGCCTTAACTGGCCGGGCTATTTAGTGTTCACAACATATTTTTTTTGAAAATAATTACATGTTTTTCTTATCAAATTGCAACAAGCAGTTATTTATTGCACTACAATGCACACATGATACATTTATAAAAACTGCTTATCCATAATCAATCAATACACGCTTAAGAAAACCGTTATGCATTCCGCAGATTAACCCGCGCACCACGGGGAGGGGGGGGGGTGTTTGAACACCCTCTCCTGTTTTTTTTCTTCAAGATAACAAAAAAACGGCGGCGCGTAGCGCCGCCAAATTTGGCATAACTAAGACCACAGTTTCTAACGGATCGATATCAAACTTTTATGAATACATCAAGTCATCAGCATCTACAAAATGTCTATCTCGGATTTTTGATATCGGTGACCTGAGGTCGGGTCAATTTTGTGACCTCCCCATTATAAAGCAATGGAGGAAATATTCAAATGTTTATTTTTCGACGATATCAGTCCATTTTATTCTAGACAATGTTCTTAATAGGATATTATGTTATGATCCAAGCTGCAGAGGTTTGCTCAGAGACCCTTACGGGGTCATCTGAGGTCATCCGAGGTCACCAACACCTTTCGTCAATTAAGCTCTAAAAACATAATAAAGATAGAGAAGTGTAACTTTCACCAATGTGTTTGTCTCGTCAAGACACATCTCCTGATATGCAACACGACCGACTTGGGTCAACACTTGACCTTGACCTGAGGTATTTTTTTAAGTTGACCTAACATGATCGAATTTGACTTATTTCAAAGCGTCTTGACGAGAAAAACACGATGGCGTAAACAGTATCGCGTTATCTTTATTAGGTAAGAAGTTATTCGCAAAAATATTTTTGCAAAAATTAGCATTTTGGAATTTAATGACCTCTAGAGCCTAAACTATTGACCTGAGGTCAATTTTCAGGACATACATGCGATTGCAAATTTCAATGACTAGCGATTGTTTTTGAACGTTTGTTTCTAGATAGCATAGTTTCCGAGATATTTGTTTTTTTTTGGAGCAATGTCCTAAAATGGGAAAATTTGACCTTCGATGACCTCTGGTGACCTGAGTTTTGACGTGAGCGAAAAAAGTCTGCAATGGTTTCGAAATTATTTGTGATAACGGTTCGAACAGTGTTTTTTGTTTTGTTCTACATTCCGTAGGAGCCGAGTTAGGGGGGGGTGTTCAAACAACCCCCCCCAGTCAGGCGAAGGAAATGCAGAGGCCCAGTGGGGCGCGGGTTAACTTGGTCAAGGACGGCGACGTGTTTAGTGAATGCAATTCGTTGCATTGATCAATCAGGGACGTTGACACGTTTCTTGGAGGGGGTTGGTCTAAAAAAAACGCGATTAGCAGGCAAGCCCTTGCCCCGAAATTACTGGGCCGATCTGGCTGATTTGTTTCGCCATTCGATTCCAAATGGTCTAACACTGTGCCGTTTTGAGTTTTATGCTGTGTGGTCCACCCTAAGGGTACCGAATTGGACCAAAACCTTTTAGTACAAATGTGCAGGCAAGCCCATGCTCTAAGATTCGGGGACTGATCTGTGTGATTTCTTCCCCATTCGATCCGGCGTGGTCCAAAATGGTGCCGAATAGAGTTTTGTATTTTTTTTTAGAACTTTCTGATTTTTCTTAAAATTGAGCTACGCGTGGCGTGTCCAAATTTTGAATTAAAAAATGGCGTGACAGAGGCGGTGCATGTTACTGTTTTGAGTAGGGTGTAACGAATGCAGTTGGGTGGCGCATACTTCCTTCGTAGTTTGCGGTGCAATAAATGCGACAGAGACGTTTTCACTGCAATATGCATCATACATACTGGGATTGCACATTTTTTGGGGGGCAGAGGCGCACTCAGGTACAAAAAAATGGTAGGCGGTACCCTCCCTCAAACGAGCTCAACCGTCAAATTAGCAAGTTGAGAAAAGCGATATGCGCATGGTGCCCCTCATGTTGTTTACCTGGATCCGCCAATGTGCAATATATTACATTTAACCAATTAAAGCAAATAACGTCCACAAGTGACGTTTATACCACCCAAAACAATCACGAACAGCACATATTTGTTATCAGAAAGTACCTCCATTTGTCATCCCTGAATACGCCTATGATTTATTATTTTGCTACTTTTCCTTTTATATATTGAAGATCAATACAATGGAAGCTCAAAAACATTTTGGGCATGACAAATGATCGAATCACATGGCCGCAATGATCTTTCAAAAAAATCCTATATATTGCCCCCTTGCCCCCATTTTCGAAAAAAAAATGTCGGCTGTCGGGACCAAAAATAATGATCTTGCCATGGCGAATTGAATGGTGTTCATCACATCAAAATCGGCTGAGCGGTTCTCGAGATCTCTGGGTAGGGGGGGGGGGGCAGAAATCTACCCCGCAGGTTAACGTAATTCTGGCCGCCCGGCAGGGGAATAGGGTTACCCCAGACAAAAAAAGTTCATATTTTTTTAGGCCTTTCCCCCCCCCCAGGTTCATCAGCTATACGACTGCCTATGCTACATGTTTCAAACCGATTGCGGCGAGCTTGAGCGAAACGCTTCGTGTCGCGCTAAAAAAAAGGCCGTTCTCGCCCACAGTGGCAGCGCGTTTTCCCTCAAGGTGTGTGTAAGGTAGGGAAAACATTTATCCTATGCCTAGCAGCATCTTTTTAACGATGTGCCACCCCCACCAACAGATTAAAATTCCTTAGCCAATGACACGGACTAGATGACCTTGGTTTGTAAAAAAAAAAAACACACTTAGATAGGTAGGTAACTTTAGGTACCATAGCTTGTATTAATCATTTTTATCCCATACATATTCCATGGAGACACGTAGGTATATCGCCAGAAGGTAGGCGTGAGAGCTAACAAGTCAATCTATTAAACTTTTACTTACGTAAGCTAGCATCATTCAATGACCATGTCCACTGCCCAGTGCCCACACATTTCGACCGATATCACACATTATCAGCCCATATAATGCAATTCACCGTGGTGCTCTTAAAAGCGGCAAACATTCTGCACCACACCGACGAAATATCAACTTAGCACAAATATAATTGCTCGAAATTATACCGAAATATCCCGGATTTGTGTATCCGGGAAATGTGAACAAAGGGTGTTCACTTAGTGTTGATGAAGCCAGTGACCAGAGGTGCGTCTTTCTTGGGCAGCCACTCCTGCAGCGAGCCGAAGTAGAGACCCAGCTCATAGTATCCGTGCTGGTTGAGGACATCCAGCGAGTCCAGCGTCTGCTCCTCATTCTCTCCGATGACCGTCAGCGGCGCCTCGCGCGGCGGCTTCGCGAAACCGAACTTCTCCCTGAACTCGCCAGGTGTCATCCGCAGCGCCACGTCCAACTCGTCGATCGACAATGCATTGCTGCCCTCCACGGGCGGAAGGACGCCCTCCACGGTCGGCAGGACGCCCGACTGGCGCTTGCGTCGAGCTACCATCGGTCTCACGTCGAGCACCTGCTGCTCGTCGTCCACCAGTCGGCTCTCCAGCTCCTCAGCAGCGATCTGACGCGATACGGGCGCCCCTTGACGCACCCAGCCCTTGAACGAGTCGTAGAAGAGGCGCACGTTGGTATACCCAGCAGGGATGAACCGTGCCGCCGCTGCCTGAATCCGACTTCCCGATCGGCACGTCAGCACCATCTCCTGCTCTGGCGGCGGCAGCGCGAAGCCGTACTTGTCGTAAAACTCACCAGGTGTCAGCGCCAGCGCCTCCACCAGCTCGGGCAGCGGCAGGTTCAGCGAGTTTGGGATCCGCCCCGGATCGAGCAGCTCGGACCGATTGCGCACATCGATCAGCAGCACGTCGTCGGCCAGCACGCGTGGCAGCAGCTCCTCGAACTCGGCAGCAGGGTACGGCCGCGCTGCGGGCGCCGAGCGGACCACTGTCAGCATACACACGCACAGAACGGTCACCAACAGGCTCATGGCGGCAGCTCAGCAGCTCAGCGGCGGTGGCGGCGGCGGCGGCGGCGGGCGGCGGCGGCAGCGCGACTGAGGCTGAGGTGGCGGCGGCGGCGGCGGCGGCTGGTTCGTTCCACCTGGCCTCCCCGGTCGTGTCCTTGAGTTCCTGCTGGCTGCAGTCGGCTGGTGAGATCAGGCCGCGGGGGTCACGTTTTCGTGCAGCTGAGCAGATAACATCAGAAGGGTCGCGTGGTTATGAGGCAGACACATCAGCAGGGTCATGTGGTCGTGCAGGATACTCGTCATCAGCAGGGCTGAGGAAAGGTTCGTTCTGCCCTAGCAGACGTGTTGCAACCGAGGCCGAGCATTTCATTACATTTTCAACAGCAACTAGAGAGAGAGAGAGAGAGAGCGCAATAAACGTCGCCCTCCAACACCACCCGCAAACCTCTCCCACAAACGCCGCCTGCAAATGCCGCCCGCAACCGCGGCCCACAAACGCCGCCCGCAAACGCCGCCCGCAAACGCCACCCACAACCACCGCCCGCAGCCGCCGCCCTCCAACGCCGCCCTCCAACGCCGCCCACAAACACCGCCCGCCAACGCCAATACCACCAACGCCGCCCACAAACGCCGCCCGCCAACGCCAATACCACCAACGCCGCCCACAAACGCCGCCCGTAACGCCGCCCGCAAACGCCAAATACCGCCATCGCCGCCCGCAATCGTTGCAAGCCAACGCCAAATACCACCAACGTATAACGACGTTATAACGTATAAAACAAATATTTGTATCATTATTTATAATTATTTTCTATCATGTACAATTTGATGATGGCAAATCAGGGTGTAATGTAAATAATGTGGCGATTCCACTATCACTTCTATTTACATGATAATGTAACCAAAAGGCATCAATGGTAACCATAGACAAGACGTCCGACAATGTTATTCTGTACTGTCAAATTATACTCCCTCTATCAATGTGTGTACAGGGCAGCGTCGTACTATCGATTGGTGGACGTTGTAGGCGAAGGTCTGGGCTCTGTGTCGGTGTCGTCCGATTCTCGCTACGACGTCCGGGTGCATAGCAAATCGGTTGACAAAGTCGCCCAGCCTCCATAAGAAAGTTGGCATTTACCAAAAACAATATTCCAGAGCAAAGTGCGACGTCATCCCGTCATGCGTTTGCAATACAATTACTTAAAGCCACAGTGCCACTAGCTCGTGCCACTAGATTGGTTGACACAGGTACTACCTACTAACCACCCACTACACTCCAATGACAGAATGGCTTATAGCCGGGTTTGCTGGCATGAAGGAGAGTAGTCTCATCTGTAGAGATTTAAATACAGACAGCATGTGACCACGTCATGACCATATGACCTTGACCGACCAGAGCCGAGTTTACAGAGAATAGTTACCTGGAGCACGGCGTACTTCCACCTCGAATGCAGCATCTACGCGCGCACGTAAAGATTCTTTCCTCTGGTCAGTGCCAGGACTTGCTGAGCGGAGGAAGACGATTCAATCTCGTTCATTGATTGAGTACTTTAAAGGAATGCAGTGAGTTTTGTACGGACTCAAGTGAGTTACAAAATCAATTGGTGACGGACTGCAGTGAGTTGCCACTCAGTAGTGACGGACTGCAGTGAGTTGCCACTCAGTAGCGACGGACTGCAGTGAGTTGACACTCAGTAGTGACGGACTGCAGTGAGTTGCCACTCAGTAGTGACAGACTGCAGTGAGTTGCCACTCAGTAGCGACGGACTGCAGTGAGTTGCCACTCAGTGGTGACGGACTACAGTGAGTTGCCACTCAGTGATGACGGACTACAGTGAGTTGCCACTCAGTGGTGAAGGACTGCAGTGAGTTGCCACTCAGTGGTGACGGACTGCAGTGAGTTGCCACTCAGTAGTGACGGACTGCAGTAAGTTGCCACTCAGTAGTGACGGACTGCAGTGAGTTGCCACTCAGTAGTAACGGACTACAGTGAGTTGCCACTCAGTAGTGACGGACTGCAGTGAGTTGCCACTCAGTAGTGACGGACTGCAGTGAGTTGCCACTCGTAGTGCGGACTACATGAGTTGCCCAACTCAGTGGTGACGGACGGCATGTGAGTTGCCATCAGTAGTGACGGACTGCAGTGAGTTGCCACTCAGTAGTGACGGACTGCAGTGAGTTGCCACCCAGTAGTGACGGACTGCAGTGAGTTGCCACTCAGTAGTGACAGACTGCAGTGAGTTGCCACTCAGTAGTGACGGACTGCAGTGAGTTGCCACTCAGTAGTGAATGGATGCAGTGAGTTGCCACTCAGTAAGGTGACGACTACAGTGAGTTGGCACTCAGTGTGACGGAAAATGCAGTGAGTTCCCACTCAGTAGTGAGAGACTGCAGTGAGTTGCCACTCAGTGGTGACGGATCTGCAGTGAGTTGGCCAACTAGTAGTGAACGGATGCAGTGGTTGCCACCGCAGTAGTGCACGACTGCAGTGAGTTGCCACCAAGTAGTGAGGACCTGCAGTGAGTTGCCCCCAGTATGACGGACTGCAGTTGAGTTGCCACTCAGTAGTGAAGACTGCAGGTGAGTTGCGACTCAGTAAGTGACCGGACTGCAGTGAGTTGCCACTCAGTATGACGGGAGAACTGCAGTGATTGCCACTCAGTAGGACGGACTGGCAGTGAGTTTGCCACTCAGTTAGTGACGAACTGCATGAAGTTCCACTCAGTAGTGACGACTGCAGTGAGTTGCGCCCCCAGTATGATACCTGGCAGTGAGTTGCCACTCCAGTAGTACGGAACTGCAGTGGTGTGCCAACTCAGTAGTGACGGACTGCAGTGAGTGCCACTCATGGTTGACGACTGCATGAGTTGCCACTCAGTATGACGGACTGACGTACAGTGTGCCACTCAGTAGTGACGGACTGGCAGTAAGTTGCCAACTCCGGAAGTAGTGACGGACTGCAGTGAGTTGCCACTCAGTAGTAACGGACTACAGTGATTGCCACTCAGTATGACCGGACTGCAGTGAGTTCCACTGCGTGGTGACGGATGCAGTGAGTTGCCACTCTGGTGAAAGGAGCGGTGGTGGGCGGTGTTTACCACGCTCACATCTGACGTTCCCTGAATATGACGTCATCACGGGTGATTAATTCCAAGTCTCGTATGATATTCACCGACATGTTTGGACATACATTATTGCAATGGTTACCAGGACGTCAGCCGGATGGGTATGACGGTTTGAGCTCCACAAAAGGCTTTTAAATCCACACCAAAATTGGCACTCCTCAGCTCCAGCAGTCTGTCCCGGCACTTCAAGCTATTGCAAAACATTAGTTGTCCGACCATGACCGACAGCCGTTCTCCCTGAAAGCGGAGTGTGGCGTCATTAATCGGATGCCTACTGGGACGATAAACCTACACATTTGCACTCAATCATAAATGACAGAGACGTAATCATTAATAATTAGTATAGCCACTAATATCAGCCCCCCCCCCACACTTTCCTTCCCCACTTGCAGGGATTTCCATGCTCCCAAACGCGTTATGTAAATCCTGTTCCCAGCCCAGAGGCCACGTTCCGAGTAGGCCTCGCGGTGTCTATCCACTCAGCAGTCAGGTCTGCATCTGACTGTTCTGGAACTGGCAGTCTCACCTGGGCAGAATACACAATGACATGGTGTTCGGTGCGCTGTGCTTCCTTTCATATCCTGATTCGCTCAAATTGAGCTGTAACGGCTCTAGCCGCATCTACGCTTCCTCTGTGACTGAAACAAACATGCGTGGAAGTTTCAGTGGACTTGATGTGTCCCTTGCACTTGCCATTGGCGTAACCATAGGCCCGGGAACAGGGGGACAGCGGGGGCGTTTGCCCCCCCAACTTTGAGACCGCGGGGGCGGCGCCCCCCAACTTTGGCGTTGCTGATCTTAACGTTCCGTAAAATATCAAATATATAAGACATCGAAAGTGTGAGTTTTTTTGAAAAAACTAATGCAACACATCACACTTGTTACTCTATGTGTACTTCAATTTTTGTATTTGTCAAGCGAGGTTCTCAGTTCTGTGTATAAAACCTGATGACAAAAGCCAGGGTCGTAGCCACCTGGGAGGGGGTGGGTGGCGACTCCCCAGGAATCGCCTATCAGTAGCTTACAAATATATTCTTTAACGTCAAATGCCTTCCAAATGAGTTTTGTGGTCAAATACATACGTTTGGTGGCCAAGAGACACGTCTCCTGATATGCAGCATGAACCTAACTTGGCAACCACTTTGACCTTGACCTGAGTTCATTTTTAAGTTGAACCTAAACGTGTTAAAATTAGGAACATTTTAACGCGCCTTGATGAAACACATCACGATGTGCGTCAAAAGTATTGCGTGATCTTTATTAGATACAAAGAAGTAAGAAATAACAAAATACTTTCATGACTAAGAGCCTAAACTAAGGTCAAGTCTTAGGACATTTCCGTTAGTTGCAATTTCAAATGGCTATCGACTTTTTTTTCTCGTTTGTTTCTACGTTTTTAACCCGCCATTGGGCTTGGGGAGGGGGCGAAAAACGCCCCCTCAGAGATTTTCACAATAGCTCAACAAACGAACAGTGTTATCAAACGAGAAACTTTGGTGCCTTAACCTACAATCGAAAATATGACGTCTTCAGTACAAAAAATTAAGACAATTTCAACTAAAATTGTTCGCGTTATATTACATTTAGTGACGTCACTACACACGACTTTGACGCACATATTAGCTAAACTCTAAAACAGGCTATACAAATACCATGCCTTAAGCAAAATGCAATTCAAAAACGTCAAAAGATAGCAAATGACAAGGAGTAGCAAATGGTCATCTCCGATTTTAAAAAGAAATACCCCACAAAAATACTAAGTCCCTTCAAGTTTTTTTATATTTTCAAAAACCGAAAGATATGTTAGAGAACCACATATGTGCAATACCCGAACCAAATTTCAAAGCAATATCTGTATCTGTGAATCATTGATTGCTCTCTAAGTACGAATACCTCATGACGTCTTTTTGAAAGTACGTTTTAAGGCTTTTTCGACCAGATACATACAATAAATGGTAACCACCTGTAGCTGCTGAGACAAAACTGGATAAGACATTGCATTTTGTTTTTTCGTATTTATCCATTAATAATTTTGACCCTTTTATGACCTGACCTTGACCTTATATCGTTCAGGTGGTAAAAATAGCTGCTACAATCGAGTTATATGTGTAAATAACACATAGAAACATGTGTCACATGATCTGTAAGCCAATAGTAACCTGATTTGACCCTGATCTTGAAACCTTGAATCTTTGCCTTAACGATTTCAGTTTGCTTATACGGGAGATACACATACCTTAAAGAGCACTTTGTGTGATTATGTGTCACAATTACGGCTACTGGATGGAAAGTATGGCCCACAAACTCAAATAGCTACAATTTTACCTTTACCTGACTGTGACCTGACATATGACCTTATTTTATTTTAAAAAAAAATCGCGTACGCTTTAGACTGGTCTCATTGAGAGCTTTCTAATTGCCGTCTTGCAGTGTCTCGCTGTGGTTTATGGTTCGGAAGAGTAACGGAGGGGCGAAAAACGCCCCACCCCGGCCAATGGCGTTCGGCTGAGACCCCAGCCAATTGCCGGGTTAATACACCACTACAGTTAAGCACATAGTTAATGGGGAAAGTCTTTGGTCATGCACTAAATATATTTATTGTAATTTTCAAGTGTTTTAAAATTAGCATGCATTATGAAAATCCCCGTAGGCCTCCAATTGAAGTAAAAGCCGAAATCCGACGAAAAAAAATGGGTTGTCTAGCCAAATTCGGTTTACCCCCCCCAACTTTGAAATCGTTCTCGGGCCCCTGGGCGTAACGATTGATTTATGTATTACATTTTCAGCAAATATTTCTGAATATTCTGCAAAATAAATTTAATACACACAAACGCACAGACACACACAGCAATTAGCCGTTTTCACGATGGATTATTTTGCGCGAAATGTTTTAAACATTGTATTTTTTTTTAAACATTTCGCGCAAAATAAGCCATTGTGAAAATGGCTATTATGTATGATTTAAAACAAACCTTCCCTAATCCAAGTTTCTTAGTTTTCCTATTAGCTCAGGAAATGTGTCAAATTTGCGCCGATTTTGGGTGTTTTGAAAGGGGTTTATGGCCCCGTTGCCCCGCATCTGAATCTGCCCATGTCACTACATCAAGTGCTTTATAAATAATACACTTTTGCATACAAATATCTCCCGAAATATGTATTTTTATGCAAAATGGTGAGCATCACGTTGATCAGCACATTTTCTTAATTTTACAAATATTCACCAAACAATCTGCAACTATAGTCCATCCGGAGAGCAGCCGATATGCATGAACGTTTTTAGGCCTACTGCACGCCTATTTACGTTACTGGGACCTTGACATTCGGAATACAACGGCTTTGATTTGCATCATATAAATACAAGTTTATCTCAATCTCAAACATTTTTTTTTGTCCACTAATCACCCATATGAATTCGCTTTATAAACTGCTCTGCTGTCATTGCCAAACAGGCTGAACAGGTATCAGGATTATAGATGCAAATCTCAGGACCACGCGGCCGTCGCCGGGCCCAAATTCAGGCCCGGCGGGCCTGAAACTTTGTCCAAACTCAGGCTTGCCGGTCTCAAGCCGGGTTTAGCACAAATTCGTGGTTTCAAATATTGTTTAAAGGGACACTCTGTTCAAAGTAAAATGTGATATGTTAAATAATAATCGGATTTGATAAGCACCATGAAGTTCGTATTTAAATTCGCGCCCAGTCGCCCAATATCATCGTTCAAAGTTCAGTTTTCTACCAGCCAATGAGCTTGACGAGTACGCCATCACTACGTAAAAAAATAAAAAAGGCAGCGTTGTGCAACTATGGAAAATGATTATATTTTTTGCTCAAGCATTCTGTCAAAATTTGTTGTCAGAAAAAAAAACTTATTATGCCTGAATTAAACTCATTAATAGGCATAAATTAAATGATTTGACCGAAAGGCTGGAGGATTTTTCGAAGGATTTCTCGTTCTAACCATTGATGAAGTTTTCTCCAACAAAGTTTTTTGGTATCAGATTGTTCACATTGTTTTAAGGTACAGTGTTGTTTACAATTACAAAAATGTCCGAACTGCGCTGAATTTGGCGCACAATCGCTGTCATATTATCTAGTGGTGTGTGAAAATCGCAAACCGTTTTTATATTTATTAATGTAGTTTTTCAGAGTTTTTAAGAGGATTGACTTTATATATTAGTATATATATATTTGTATATTAGTCAATCCTCTTGAAAACTCTGAAAAACTAAAGTAATATCTGAATAACCTGAGGAAAAGTAAAATGACTCTCAAGTCTCATCTAACGTTTTTATATTATTATGACAAATTAAATATACTACTTTTTTGTATTTGCGCTGCTTTGGTGAGCATAAGAGGACGATTACAAATAATATTTAGTCCCTTTGACTTCTTTTAGCATGTTTTTGCGATATCATCCGGAAAAGGCAGTGTCCCTTTTAATTTATAATGAAGTAGACACGCAAATTTCTGGCTGCCAGGCCTGGCGGGTGCTGCCACATGTGGCCGGGCTTATTGCCAGTGCCAACTCATCTATGAGCGGTCGGTGTGGCGTTGCAGGTTCCTGTTTTTTTTTTCCGCATCTCTTCTCTGGATATATCAACATACAAAATAGGTGTAAGTAATAAGCTATTTCAAGCGAATGCAGTGGCGAGCACATGGAAAGTGATTAGCCGTGTCCTTCCTGGCGTACCATGTCCTTCCTGACGTGCCGTGTCCTTCCTGGCGTACATGTCCTTCCTGGCGTACCATGTCCTTCCTGACGTGCCGTGTCCTTCCTGACGTGCCATGTCCTTCCTGACGTGCCATGTCCTTCCTGGCGTACCGTGTCTTTCCTGACGTGGCATGTCCTTCCTGACGTGCCATGTTCTTCCTGACGTGCCGTGTCCTTTCTGGCGTACCATTTCCTTCCTGGCGTACCGTGTCCTTCCTGACGTACCATGTCCTTCCTGACGTGCCGTGTCCTTCCTGACGTGCCGTGTCCTTCCTGACGTGCCGTGTCCTTTCGCTGAGCTTGCGGTCCTTCCTGGACGTGCCGTGTCCTTCCTGCGTGCCGTGGTCCTTCCTGGCGTGCGTGTCCTTCTGACGGTGCAGTGTCCCTTCCTGACGTACCATGTCCTTCCTGACGTGACGTGTCCTTCTGACGTGCCGTGTCCCTTCCTGACGTGCCGTGTCCTTCCTGACGTGCCGTGTCCTTCCTGACGTGCCGTGTCCTTCCTGGCGTGAGACCGAGAGCCGCGGCGCAGCGCCAGAGCTCGTCCCGGAGCGTGACGAAGGCCATCTGATACAGGAGACTGTCCTGCGGCGTTGTCGTAACATTCACCACCCAATGCCGAGCACGGAGGAGTGCGACACAGGCGACACCCATCAGCACTTTGATCATGGCGGCTGAGTAGTGTGTCGTCACACAGCTGGATACAGTGAGAACCAGGCCATGCTGCCGTAGTAATCAGTGGACTACAAATATTTGTTTAATAGCTCTGTTTTACATGATAACGCTATATTCTTCTGAAGATGCACGTTGTACATGGCTTATGGTATTTTCAAATTCGCCGTACATGCAATGGTTGTGTCTACAAAGACAATATGTTATGATCACAGAGCAATTTTAGGTACTGTGGAACTTCATGGCGGAAGTCGCTGATAAGTCTTTAACTAATTGTATTATAAATCATTTCGCGCGAGTACTGTGCTAATATCTCAAGGGTTATATAATACCACATGGGGCCAGCAAAATAAGTATTTGAGACCGAGGTCCCAGCTGAATATTCCGCCAGAGACCGAAGGTCGAGTGTGGAAAACTCAATGCTCGGACCAGGGTTCCAAATAATTATTATTTCCCATACATGCAGCATTGCACGTCTAAATGTGGGAAAGCCAGGCATTACAATAGCACGTGCATTATACCACACTTTTGGAGTATGAGAGAAATAGTGTTTAAATAATTTGCAGAGGTGTGGTATAACATGTTACCATATGCCGAGCAATGTAAAAAGCATTAGCGCGTGGAGTGTGGTATTTTCTGCATTATGCACTGGCATACCGCCACTGGGAACATATGGTAAAGACTTACTAAACTCTGGCGTGTATGTAGATATTTTGTGATCTCGCGCGTTTTTTCAAAAAATTACTAGCAAATCGCTTCGCTCGTGCAGTAATTAAAAAACGCCTCGAGGCTCGAATCAACAAACATCTATATACCAAGCATGTTCTGTAATGCTTTTGGTCCGCCCCGTTGCTAGGTTTGTCCCGCCCTCTGCTTAAAAAATCTATGACGTAGGTATGACGTCCATACGATGACGTAAACGAGCATTATGGGTAATGCCTTTCTTCCTGATATAGAGTGATCTGTTTCCTTCCAACTATGCTATGTTTGGCCCACCGCTGATACAAACTTGCGATAATCGTGATTTTTATTTAATGTCTAATAACACAAACGATACACAACACAAGGACGTATGCACCTATTAACAAGAAACGTATGCACCTATTACACTATGCATCTATAACAAGACGCACCTATTACAAGATGCACCTATTACAAGAATGCACCTATTACCACGGATTATTGTATATAATCCGTGCTATTACTATTACATATGCACATATTGCATAAACCTGCGGAACGTATGCATCTGTTTTGGGGTCAAAATCCATTATAGTCTTGTCTTCTAATCCCAATTTTTGGCCTTCTCTTCGAGCTTGTGGATCCAGTAGGCTGTCTTCTTCGTTGTCTTTGTTCTTAGTTGCATCTATCTCTTCAAGTGACTTCTTCATCACGGTTTCAAGGATGTCATCCTCCGCATCTTTTCTCATAGAACTTTTAACAAGATTTAAGTTTGAGGTTTGAACGTTCTGGTTCAGACATGATTTGCTTTTGTCCCAGCCCCGGGCAGGAATATATTGATCTGGTCGTCCTGCCCGCCGCCGACTCACAGCGACACCGACACTCCGATGCTGCTGCCTCAGGAGCAGTGGTGGTCTGACGGAGTTGATCTGGTCGTCCTGCCGCCGCCGACTCCGGCCATCACCAACGCCCCGGTGTCGCCTTCAGCGGCTTTTGCCGACGCCTTCCCGCTGCTGCCGCCGCCGCCTGCAGTCTTCGCCGATGCTGCCCCGACGCCGGCGACGGACGCAGTCGCTGCTGCTGCTACCGCACCGACGCCTCCACCTGCTGCCCCCGGCGCCGCCGCTGCTGGTCCTGCTCCCTCGCTGGGTGGTTTTTCACCAGCAAAAGGAGTAGGCCAGCTGCATGTTGCGATTGTGGCACTCGCTGCTCCTGCTGCCGCACCGATGCCGGCAGCTGCGGAATTTTCTTCAGCGTCGACTAACACCCCGATGCCGACGACGGACGCACTTCCTGCTGCTGCTGCTGCTGCTGCTGCTGCTGCTGCTGCCGCCGCCGCCGCCGCCGCCGCCGCCGCCGTCTGCGACCCTCGCCGCCGCCGCTGCCACCCAGATGCCGCCACCTGCTGCCCCCGGCGCTGCCGCTGCTGCTCCACCCGCCCTGACAACGCCGTATGCGTACTGGAAACCGACGGAGGGGTGGAAGGAGATGGCAGGACACTTGTGGTGTCCTGCCAGTGGACGTCTGACAGAGCGCCGCCGGGTGAAACGGCACGTCTCCACCGGAGATTCGTTGTGCGTGGCTGGGGACAAATGCCCCCTCCGAAAGCCGTATGGACTGGCAACTTTCAAAAGCGAAGACGCGCAGCAGGAAGTGAAGTGCCCATGCGGATCGACACTCAATGCGGCAAAAGTACCCTGACACGGCGTCATATATCAGCACCTGAAGGCAGGGAAGGCAACACCAGCGACATGTTTACGGAAACAAGAAAGCAGCGAGAAAACGCCCCTTCTCAACTTTGGGTGGCGCACCGTAGCCCGGAATGCGAGGGAAGCTATGGCTCTCGGGTTGCCGGTGCTGGGCCGCACCCCAGCGGTGCGCCCGCTCCCAGTAGACGAGGAGGCAGACAACCACATGCGAAAGACACTCCAGGAGAGTGTATTTCGACTTGGAGTGTACCGCGCAGAATGGACGGCCGATGCCGCCCACGCAAAGTCCCAGCATCAGTATGCGGCCGTAGTACACCGGTTCCTCGAGACGGCGAAAATCCGTGTGCCCGACTGGCGGCACGTTCTCGCCAGCCCGAAGAAACAGGAGAAGCTTCGAAATGCACTGTTGGCACTGTACACGGAATCGGTCCCAACCGCTAAAGCGACTGTTGCGGCGCTAATTGCCACCTTCCGAAAGCTGGAAGGAGTGCTTTACCAGCTCGACGACAACCCGCAGAGAGAATGGGCCTCCATGCTTGTCAGTGCCCAGTGGACCGTCGACCTCATCGCCCAGGAGGGAAAGGAAGACGTGTCTTTGTACAATGCAGCAAAGGAAGCCGTGCGACAAGAATCACCACTGGACGTCTTGGAGGAGTTGGAGTTAAGGAGCAAGCTCCTTGATAGGGCCCACTCCTGGCTGAGCGGAAGGACCGCTGGCGACGAGGGAGAGGATGTTCGGTAAGTGTCGAATTCTTGCAGGATGAATATGCCACATTCTCTTCTTTAAGCTTTCATTGCTTTTTTTCTTTGTCTTAACTTTGAAAAATATGAACTTGTATTTACCTTTTCTCTTTTTGTAACTGTTTTATTTTTTTAACTTGCTGCTAAGGACTCCCCACCTTAAAAGATTCCCAGCTTTAAGCCAGAGCAACTTATCATTCCGTGTTTTACAGTGTTCGGCAGGTGCTCTTTGTGAACTGCGTGCACCGGGCCGGGCACCGAACCGGAATCTGGCGGAACCTCTCTGTACAAGAGTTTCGGAATCGCATCACAGACGAAGCCACCGGCGACGTATCCGTCACGCACGTCGGTGGCAAAAACATGCCTACAATGGGTGCGACTACGGTCGTCCTCTCCAAGGAGCTTGCGGAGCAGATAGGCTTCTATCTGATCAACACTCGGCCGCTGCTCGGTAAAGCAGGCGTGAGCGACGCACTGTTCCCAGGCCTGCAGCCTTACTCAAGCGTCACAGTTGATGACGTGTTTGGTCTTGCAAAGGGCAAATTGCAGAAGCTGGTGAACGGAAACAGCTGCCGGAGATTCCACGCATCGTGCACGTTTCTGCTGGCGGACGAAGGGAGGCTGAATGAAAATCAGATCCGACGTGCAGCGTTTTATAGACGGCATTCTCTGAAAGTCGCCGAGACCTGTTACGACAGGCGAAACCGCGCCAAACAGGACACCAGCATACAGCACGAGGTACTGAAACAGGCCAGGGTGTTGCTGAGTGAGAACCGGGCAGCGGAAGGGGGACCCGACGGCGCAAAGCCAACTGACCTGCTAAGCGTCCCAGGCACCAAGTGCCGTCAGCAACAGACAGTTTGCTGACTCCCACACGGACGCAGCACGTATGACCAGCGCCCGTCCACCAGCTCCTCGATGCCGCGTCCTGCAGAATTCTAAACTTGACAAGCGACGAGGACCTACCGGCGAGAGCCGCCTGCAAAGCGGACAGGGCGACTCTCGCCGCCACAGGCCGCCGTCACGGCTGCCTCGACGCACCCGTCCTCAGTCAAACGCGCGTCGGCTAGAGCCTAGGGTGGTCCCGAATTACCGAAATTGTTATTTGACGTTACAGATAGAAGACAATAATATTTTTGTTTATTTACTAACATGAGCCACTAAACCAGCAATGCAATTGACTACTCAGTTAAGCAATATCGCATCCGCTATATTCGCCAGCAACAACCGGAGAACATGCTAGCCCGCCGCTTTGCAGTGTGCACAAGTCATGATGCTGTGACAGGCCTTCTCTGATGCGATCTTTTGAAATGGCCCCCAAGTTTTCAAATTAATTTTTAGTCCGGCACTATTCTCAGACCATAATCTTTCTCCAAAATCACAGAAAAATATTTCTGCACCCCTGTTAGTTGCTTTGGGACGTTTGAGGGGGTGCACCGCCTTGCATGAAGATGGTCGATCCTGATCTCACCAACCTTATTTTAAAACCGATCCACTGTGGCCCTCCGCTTTTCAGTATCAAGTCCTTCTTTTGCCATAATTTTCTGATGGTTTTATGTCCATTTATGGGGTTTTTGAGGGAACACGTGCAGCTCAAAAAGAGTACCAATGGTCATCATTCCCCACAACTTTCACCTTTTTGGGACGCTTGACCGTTTCAACGCGCAGAACGTCGGCACTGGTCTGACGCTCACACACGGTCGTTTTGCCGACTGCGGGGTGGAAAAGTTAAATGGTACATCGGCACATTGGACTGACACTACACGGATTCCAGTCTTTTGGTCCAATTTGTGGGTCTCTGCGATTGAAGGTGGTGCGTCGCCACATTCTGGTCATTCAGCTTTTGCAGTTTTAGAAGACGAATAAAATTTTTGCGGAGATCGCGATCACCCATAGTTGGATTGATGTGCAGTCCCTGGTTAGGCGGTGTACCATCTTTGCGTTAATTGGTGGCGCCTTGTTGGCCGCCATCGCGACACTCTCTTGGCAGACCGGATCAGCTTGTTGGGTCGCGACCGGCTTGTCTGACCAGGTTTTGTTCACCTTTGCACGCTCAACACTGGTAAATTTGGGTGCGACTGATATCCAACTGATTGCACGCACTGCTTTTGAGGCTGTCCAGCAAATCGCATGCCAACAGCTCTGTTGCAGAACCCAGGGGTGTATTCATTGCCCAAAGTTGCCGGTTAAGCGCTTGGACGCAAAACGAAAAACAACAACTCACCGCTGACCTTACCTAGCAACTGACCCAGGCCACAACCAGACCTTGGGAGGGTTTGGTGTTCAAGGTCGACTGTTCAGGAGTATCTAATAAAAATTTGACAACCGTAGCTTCGCCGGTTACAGTGCAGTAGCGATATTAACTTTAAAACAGATGTTCGGTATTGGACACCTGTACGTATCAACGTCTCTTCCACGTGCCGCCTTCCGACACAGGCACCGTCTCCGGATGAGCTCGGCCCGGCTACAACGCCACCAAGGCTGATTCACCCGAGATGTTTTCCTCTCCGGCTGCCTCGCCGCCTCCATCGCCGACAAACTCGGATGACAAGACTTCTTGGCCACAAATGAAGCTGGAACTAAGCTCAGAAGACGAGGAGGAAAAACTGCCGATCCCGTCACCTGTAGTCGACCCGTCTGGGCTGATTATCACGCCTCTTCTCCAGGCATGGTTTGCCGGCCGACAGCGACGATCTGCAAAGCCACCTGCTGGACGCACAAACTGGACCCTGGGAGAAATATCAGTTCTTGACATGATGGTCGGCCATGGCATCACGAGCAACAGAAGAGGTGTCAACGACTTCTTCGATAAATTCCCAGAATGCCGCCTCCATCGGCGTAGTGACCTGGCTGTAGTACTCCAGCTGAAAAAAGTAGAGCAAGAGACCTGGGAGAAAAAATGAAAAGCCCCGGTTGTCTCTCGGTGTGTTTGCTCCCTCACTGGGTGGTTTGCCACCAGCAGAAGGAGTAGGCCACCCCGGACCCTCGTTTCCCGGTTGTGTTCATGGTGAAGAAGGTAGAGCAGGAGACCTAAAGAAGTCTTCTGCTCTACCTTCTTCCTGGAAAATCCCCGGCCGTCTTCCGGCCCCCTCGTCTTCACTGGCTGAGTGGTTTGCCACTAGCAAAGGGGTGACACCGAGGAACACTTTCCCATCCATATCCTCACCAATCCTTATCCTTACCCATCAATATCTTTACCTATCCTTACCCGTACCCATCCTTCCCATCCACCCATCCTTGGGGGGTGTATGACTGCAATGCAGTTATACAGACAGCAATCGGGTCCAGACCAGCCTGTCTCAATGGAGCCAGGTCACTTGTGACAGTCGTCACACCGGTTTACCCGCCCCCTGGTTGGTGCTAAGCATTGCTGGTGATAACAGGTCAATTACTGTTTTTTTTTATTTATGAAAACCGTTTTTTTCTTTCATTGTGTAGCTTACATATGACTGTTTCTCTTTGTTTACAGATCTTTTCATGACGAAAGCTAGTGCTTAAGAAGAGATTCCTCTGAACCCGGATATTTATTGGGCGCTTTTTCTCCGCTATGGTGAAGAAAATGCAAGCAATTTGGCAGGGCACAGGGCACAAACACAGGAATTGATATAGGTTTAAAACGTATGCTTGTCACCCTTATGGCCCTTATTGCTTGTATTGCCGGCCTGCGTCGTGCGGAATATCAAAAGTTACAACCGGTGCAATTTGATATTGCAGCCTCTGGGACTAAGTGGGGTTTCGGGTTGAGAGGTGCATGAGTGCGACGCTCCTGCCAGCATTGAGGTTTCGATATTAGAGAAGCTAATCGTCGTCCTTTACTAGTCATCGCGCGGCCACGTGGCTGATATCTGTACATAGAAATGAAATATGTTGAGCGAATGTACAAAATAAGTGCTCCGTCGTTTGGCCTCTTGTGATCTGGTTATTGCTGAGAAGTGCTCGCAGACTAGCGTGGCAATGCGCTTGTTCATGTGCTGCTGCAGTGGTTGTTGAGGCTGCTGCTGCTGCCGCAAAGTGCGTACTCGGGAAATGTGATTGTGTGAAAGTGACCTGCAGTGGCCTCGTGAGCAGTGAAGTGTGATTTGTATGTTCCTGCAAGTGTGACCTACCATAGGATCTTATGTTGAGCGCATTGTTATGGGAATGAGGAGCAAGTAGGTGATAAACGTCCCCGTCAAAGTTATAGGCCTCCTGACAGGCTGGTTATGTTTTTGAGTTGAAATTTAATTCATGAGAAATGAACAAAAATAAGTCAGTTTTTTTATCTATAAGAAATTCACCGAGTTCTATTTTAAGCACAGCGAATGGTCATGTGAGATATTTGTTGAAGCTACTCAGAGAGTGTGACAACTCATGGCAGTGGTGTTTTTTAGCGAGAAAACACGAATTTGACCGCTAGTGGTGGCCTTCTTTTTGTGTATTAGTACAGGAGTTGTATTGTGATGTGTTTTTAGCCGACAATGGCCCAATCATAAACAGACTGCTATAGTAGTGTTTTGTGTGTAGATCTCGTTTGACAGACACAATGAGCACTATCTGTGCAAGTAGATTCAGCTGTGAGCTTACACGCAAGTGGAGCGTCTGACAATGGGTTGAGTGAGTCTCACTGAACAAAGGAAAAACAATGAAAGGTCAAAGATTTTGAAAAAATGTATTAACTTTTTTTAAATTTTAATATCACTTTATTGTTTAAATTACTTAAAATCTTCTTTGAATTCGATTCTGTATCATTTTTTTTTTATTTCCTCAGCTTTTTTTCTTCGATGACGTCACACCTTGGCAAGAACTTGAAAAGGCTTAAGCCCAGTGCACACCGGATCCGTAATGACCATTACGGGTCCGTACTGAGTACGGCGGCGCCCTGCTTACGTCATAGTATGGGAGGAGCCAATAATTCGCGCATGCGGCACTGAGAGACCGTTTCGTCGCCGTAACGCCGTATCAGTACGTAGGAGGGCGCGGTGGCACCGGGTAGCTAGTTATGGGTAGCTAGTTTGCGATTCGAGTGAGCCGTTCAAAGCCACGCGCCATCATAGTGTTGTAAGTGTCGTGAAGAAACCAAGGTAATATAAAAACGAAGAAAGTCTGGAATCTAAGGAGCAGTTTAAAAAATGGGTGACACAATTTTTTGGTGTTTGGATGCTGGAGCAGCTAGGATTATTTTGCCCGCAATAAAGTTATGTGATATTTATATGAAAATATTGCTACATATTAAATCCTAATGTAAGCATGCCTTAAACCTTCTTTATACCTGCTGTGTAGGTACATCCCTACCTCCAACAAAAGCAATAACCACAGACATAAATTGTTTTAAAATTAATTATTGCACAGATGTAAAAAAGAACCTAATTCGATCTTCTAGCAGCTCTATAACACATAGTCCATAGCCCTATTTCATTCTTGAGATAGGTACCCGTCCCCCTAGAAACCTTTACGTATACGGTATAGTTACGTAGTATGTACCGTAGGTTGAGAAACCGGTATATTAAACATCAACACGCTTCGGTCGCTTCCATTTTCCATTCATCAATTGCCATGAAATATGATATTCGAGCAGTAAAAGAATCTACCTGTTCACAATCCAGCAGATGCACAGCTCAAAATCGTCACGAATGACAAACTTTCAATCGCCAGTAACGGAGCGGAGTCGACAGAAAAAGTATCAATTTTCCCATTTCATTTGTAGTCGTAATGGTTACGGCGAAGGTGCCAGTTTTACGGCGACCGGTTGCCACATTTTAACATTGTGGGAAAAATCCGCAATGTCTAGAGACTCTAGGGAAATCTCTATATAATTACGGACGTAACGAGTACGGAGCCGTTACGGATCCGGTGTGCACCGGGCTTTATTTGATCGATTCTGCACATTGTGCATTTGGTCAAAATAACATTATAAATCAAAACAAAACACATGACTAGAATCAACTCAGCCTTGTGAATCTAACACAAGTATAAAAATATCCTAAATGCAAAAAAAAAGAAAAAAAGTAGAGCATTTTTTTTTTTTTTTTTAGAAATGCAATGCTTAGCAGTAATTACAACACAAAATGAAAAAAAAAACTAATGTAAAAACATATTTTTGGGGGGTCAAAATTCAGTTTTTTGACAAACAAATATCGATATCAGTAGAATGGAACAGCATCAAAATAAACATATTTTTTATTATTTTTGAGTCCCAAAAACAAAGAAGTTATTACACACTACCCGAATTGGTCCTTCAACTCTCCCGAGCGCCATCTAGCGAGACAGAAACAAACTAAAGTGTCAATTCTTGAAATGGCTGTAGCGTTGTTAAATATCATCATATAAGAACGAATTAGATATATTCGTGATCGCAAGACTCTATTCTATCATTCTGTCATTTTTTTTTAATGTTTTTTTTTGGGGGGCTCGAAATATTTTTTCAGACAAAACAATAACGACGATCGGGTTGTCCGTGAATTTTGACCTAAGAATATTGATAATTAAAATTATTGTAAAAAAATGGGATTTTTAGACCTAGATGACGTCATCAAAAAATACACAGAACTGACTTACAGGGAATGTTTCACTTCTCTGAAAGTTGTCCAATGTACGCCGCTTGTGGTGCAAAATATGAAGTTAATTGCTGACTAAACACGATTCTGACATTTGTTTCTCACAAACAGTGCTCAAATTTCATGGAACTAAGTCTTTAGTATTTGGCGCTAATGACGTCATTGAAGGAATTTTTAGGAAATAGAAAAAAAACTTCACGCTGCCAATATGCTATGAACTAGTGTATGGCTAAAATTGTATAGCCAAATGTAAAACAAGTCTACTTTCTTTGCACTTGTCACTCGGCTTGACTATCAAGTTTTCGTTATCTCTGAGTTCTTTCAGGCCGTATCAGGCTTTCTCTGACGTGTTTTTTCCCAACTGTTTGTGCTTTTTGTATGTGTTGAGAATCTGCCTCTTCAAAGACTTCAGCTGTTCTTCTGTGTCATCAGCTGTTCTTCTGTTCTTCTCTGTCAAGCCGAGTGACAAGTGCAAAGGAATGGTCATCTTAGACAAAACAGCCTACGTAGACACAAGTCTACTTTCATCAACATTTGATAAAAAGGGATGACATCGGCTTTAAGCGGCTACCCTAATACCACTAGGCCTTATTTTTTGCAGACTGTCAAAACCAACTTCAAATTTAACTTTCGATTTAGACCTTCTGTTGGTGTTTTAACTTCTAACAATACTTAATTATTAATGGAATTCAAACAACTTTGGCCCATCTCAACTCAAATATTAATGTTAATGTGAAAATTCCCTTTTGAAATGAATTAAAACGTCACTAAAATTGAAATGCCTCTGGTCGGCACAATTTTTTAACCTAACCCTTTTTTAAAGATTTTTGTCGGTACAATCATCACTCTCTATCTTTGGCTACAAATACGTGTTTCATCCCCATCGAATTTGACATTCTTAGGGGACTATCTCTTTTGTCTTTTCTGCTTATCGAATTTGGCATCACTCAATGAAAAGTCCTTTTTTGAGTCCTCAATTTTTTCAGAGGTGTTCAAAAACGGCCCAAAAGGGACTTTTTTGCGACAACATAACTCAGAATATAAATGTCGTACGGCAGCCGGTGTCAAATCAGAAGAACTAACAATCGATTCCCAAATATCGAAAAATAATGTCAGGTCAACTCACCAAATATGACCTGAGATATTAAAAGTATGGGTTTGGTGTACAAGGACCATATCGGATAGTATTTTCGGTCCCTATCCTGATTGGTCTTTAAGGTTCACCTAGCTTATGACCTGACCTTGACCTTATATCGGGTCAGATATGAAAATGGCTGCTATAATCGAGTTATTTGGTGTAAGATAACCCATAAAACATTGTCGCATTATACTCTTGCAAAATTAGTGACCTGTTCTGACTTGAACCTTTACCTTTGGCTTACAATTTCATCTTGTGCTTATACGAGAGATGCACATTACATTTTTAGAGCACTTGGCATTTTCGTCTCAATATACGTCTTTGGAGTGGAAGTATAGGCTTCAAAAACGTAAAATAACTACCATTTGACCTTTGACCTGACTGTGACCCTGACATATGACCTTATTTAATACAATCTTCGAGTACGCTTAAAGACTGATCTCGTTGAAAGGCTTTCGATTGCCGTCCTTGCGCGGTTCTCGCTGCGATATTGCGTTCGGCAGATAAACGAGGGGGCGTTTTTCGCCCCCCCCCCAGCCAATGGGCGTTCAGCTGAGACCCCAGCCAATGCACGGGTTAGAAAGGAATGTTTCACTTCTCTGAAAGTTGTCCAATGTACGCCGCTTGTGGCAAAATATGAAGCTAATTGCGGCCGAAAACAACGATTCTGACATTTGTTTCTCACAACAGTGCTCAATTTCTATGAAAAAAACTAAGTTTTAGTATTTGGGGCCGATGCACGTCGAATGAAGGAATTTTGGAAATAGAAAAAACCTTCACGCTGCAATATGTATGACTAGTGACTATGGCTCAATGTATTAAGGCCAAATGTTTAAAACAAGTCTACTTTTCTGTCAACATTTGATAAAAGCGTATGAACGACACCGCTTTAAGCGGCCTACCCTAATACACTAGGGCCTTATTTTTTGCAGATGTCAAAACCCAAACCTCAAAATTTACTTCGATTAGGACCTCTGTGGGTGTTTTTACTTCTACCAAATACTTAATTTCAATGGCGAATTCCAACAACTTGGCCATCTCAACTCAAATCTTATGTTAATGTGAAACATTCCCTTTAAGTGAGATACGGAAATAATATTTGCGACACCATCGTGTTTGTCTCGTCAAGGCGCTTTGCAACATGTATCTGATTACCAGGTTAGGTCAATCTAGAAATGTAACCTCAGGTCAAGGTCAATTGGTGACCCAACTAGGTCATGTTGCACATTGGGAGATGCGTTTTGACGAGAGAAACACATTGGTGCTGTTTCCACTTCTCTATCTTAATTTGATCGAGAGTTTTTGACAAAAAGATGCTGTTGGCCTCAGATGACCTCGGCCTCGGATGACCCTGTAGGGATACCAGAACAAAGACTGCACCTCGGTCTTCAAGAATGGCCTACAATAATATGATACAGAAGGAATTGGGCTGATATGCGTATCCTCAGAATGGGAAGCATTTGAATATTTGCCCATGAACTTTCAACTTATAGTGGAGAATTCAAGAAAATAATTGCCTGACCTTAGGTTACCGATATGAAAATTCCGAGAAAACGAACTTTAGGTATTAAAGTGAGTGTGCCTACTCTTTTGAAATGTCAAATATATTTTTATTACGGTAAGAAGCCAATGGTTGGATTATTGGTTACGATAAAATTCACGTCTGGAGCCCCTTTAGTTGAATTTTTACTTATATTCTGTTTTCATTTGCTTTGTTTCAAAACTCATAAACGATCGTCACTATAAACAGAGTAGCGAAGATGT
>VOPJ01006700.1:0-27582 GCA_014673585.1 Semibalanus balanoides | reverse complement strand
AGCCCCGTCCCACCGGTACTGACGGACCAGCCCCGTCCCACCGGTACTGACGGACCAGCCCCGTCCCACCGGCACTGGCGGGACCAGCCCCGTCCCACCGGTACTGGCGGGACCAGCCCCGTCCCACCGGCACTGGCGGGACCAGCCCCGTCCCACCGGTACTGACGGGTGGGTGACTCTGCACCGTTCCGTTACACTGCTACATATTGGCGTCCGGTGCAGCAGCAGCAGTTTGCAGAGCAGCTCTGCAGAGCTCTGGTATCGCCCGGCTGACGTCCGGCCGCTCGGCTGACGTCCGGCCGCTCTGCTGATGTCTGGCCGCTCGGCTGATGTCCGGCCGCTCGACTGACGTCCGGCCGCTCGGGCTGCTCCGGCCGCTTCGGTCTGACGTCCGGCCGCTCGGCTGACGTCCGGCGCCGGCTGACTCCGGCCGCTCGGCCTGACGTCCCGGCCCCGCTCGGCTGACGTCCGGCCGCTCGGCTGGACGTCCGGCGCCGGCTGAAGTCCGGCCGCTCGGCTGACGTCTGGCCGCTCGGTGAGTCCGCCGCTCTGCTGATGTCTGGCCGCTCGGCTGATTCCTGGCCGCTTCGGTGATGTCTGGGCACGTCGGCTGATGTCTGGCCGAATCGGCTGACGTCCGGCCGCTCTGCTGATGTCTGGCCGCTCGGCTGACGTCCTGGCCCGCTCGGGCTGACGTCTGGCCGCTCGGCTGACGTCTGGCCGCTCGGCTGACGTCCCGGCCGCTCGGTGTTATGAGTTATTCATCGCTGTGGTGGAGACACATGCCGCACACCTGTTCCCTGTTACCAACCGGGTAACGCCTGCCCTCTGAATTTTACATCGGTTTTCAACCACAGTGCTTTGTTTTAGTTGATTGTCATCTACCTGCTTAAGCAGTGTCGGCATCTTGGCAACATGAAAGGTGTTGTTTACGAGCTGTGGGACTGATATGTTTCACAATGGAACTGCAATGAACCTGCAATGGATTTCGACGCTTTCCAATCATCCTAACTCCAAAACATTCGGAATCTGTCGTAGTTGGTAACAGTTGTGTCGTCTCTGCCCCTACTGTCGGCGAGTAGCGTACTGACACTGTGTCTGTCTGTCTGTCTGTCTGTCTGTGTGTGCGGCAGGTGATCTTCATGGCGTGTGCCGGTCTGCTGATGATGGCACTGGTCGCTTGTCTGCGATTCAGCCGGCGCTACCAGGAGACCCGGCTGCCCGAGCAGCACCTCACCGAGAGCAAACCCAGCGCCCTGTAGAGGGCAGCCGACACCGTCACCGACTCGGCCGCCGGGCTCACTCACACTGTCACTGTCTCACTCACACTCACACTCTGTCACTCACACTCTGTCACTCACACTCTGTCACTCACACTCACACTCACACTCACACTCTGTCACTTACACTCTGTCACTCACACTCTGTCACTCACACTCTGTCACTCACACTCAGTCACTCACACTCACACTCAGTGTCGCCACGAGCGGCGGCGTTGTTACCACTGCTGTCGGCTGCCTATGTGGCAGAGCTGAAGACAGTCACAAGAGTTTGATGTTAAATTATCCGGCGTAGTGCCGATCACCAGCATAACAAAATGTATTAGCATCGACCTTACTTGAAGTGCCTTGATATAATGGATTTAAATGTTACGAGTTAAACTCGGTATTTATTTTATCAGTACTGCGGCCAGTACAGAGTACGGTTGTTTACAGTGGCCGGTTCTGTGTGTGCTAACTGTGTGTTTGTCTGATTAGCAGCGGTCGGACGTTCGGTGCTGCGTCACTGCCGTGCGACTTAGCCCTCTGCCGGGTGTGGTGCGCCCCGGTCAACACCCGCTCCCGGTGTACTACTGCGTTCACCCAGAGTACGCCCCGGCTAACACCCGCTCCCGGTGTACTGCTGCGTTCACCCAGAGTACGCCCCGGCTAACACCTGCTCCCGGTGTACTGCTGCGTTCACCCAGAGTACGCCCCGGCTAACACCCGCTCCCGGTGTACTACTGCGTTCACCCAGAGTACGCCCCGGCTAACACCCGCTCCCAGTGTACTGCCTGCGTTCAGCCAGAGTCGCCCGGCTAACCTGCTCCCCGGTGTATACTGCGTTCACCCCAGAGTACGCCGGCTAACACCTGCTGCCCCGGTGTACTGGTGCGTTCACCCAGAGTACCCCGGCTACACCGCTCCCGGTGTACTGCTGTGTTCACACCAGAGACCCCCGGACCAAACACCTGCTCGTGTATCTGCTGCGTTTCGCCAGAGTACCCCCGGCTAAACCTCCACCGGTGTACTGCTGCGTTCACCCAGAGTACGCCCCGGCTAACACCTGCCACCGGTGTACTGCTGCGTTCACCCAGAGTACGCCCCGGCTAACACCTGCTCCCGGTGTACTGCTGCGTTCATCCAGGGTCGACGGCATTCCACTGCAGGACTGAGAGTTCCTCTGCTCCCTCAGCCGAGCGAAAAAAAAACACACGCTGCAGGATTACCGCTGGCCTGATTGGTGTGACGTCACTCCGGCGGCCGACGAGCAAAGATCGTCGAGGTTCGTCTCGACCATTGACATAAAATTGGTCTCGACAGCGCTGCACTGCCATCTACCGGGCGGCCGGCGCAGCCGTCAGCTGTGTTGAAGTGTGCCTTTATGACGTGCCTGCCGGCCGGTCTCACTGGGCTGAACTGTGACCCTCCGTCTCCGTGTGAGCTGACTTGTTACGTACGTCGCCGAGCCGTCTCTCAGTCGGCGTGTATCCTGCCTTCGCTGCCGCTCCAGCCGACTGTGGAGACTGACGCGGCTGTAGAGTCCACCGTACTCTACTCGGCGCGGCCGCGGCTGTAGAGTCCACCGTACTCTACTCTACCGGCGCGGCCGTGGCTGTAGAGTCCACCGTACTCTACTCGGCGCCGCCGCGGCTGTAGAGTCCACCGTACTCTACTCGGCGCGGCCGCGGCCGCGGGTGTGAAGTCCACGCAGAGATAGAGATCATCTCACTCTAAGGGATTCTGACTTAACGCCAGTGCTGTTGGCCAGCTGTGTATTTACATTCCAGTGTGTGTGTTTCGAGTTTGTATGGTTTGCCACGGGATCAGGCCACGGGCCATCGTCTCGTGACGTTCGGTGCCCCCAGCGTTATTCGGTTTGCGTGATGTAGTACCTATCCGTCGTGCGGGCGGTCCCGGGTCTCTCAGGTGTTCACTGCAGATGCTTTGTGGTCCGGGCATTCTTCAGGGGAAGCCGCTAGAGGTGCCTAACTCCTCCCTGTGAACCCCGAGCGGCCGGTCCAGCGCTGGTCATCGCGCGCCCAGCAGCTGTGCAGGAGAGCTTCTGACTACCCTGTCCAGGCTGGTCATCGCGCGCCCAGCAGCTGTGCAGGAGAGCTTCTGACTACCCTGTCCAGGCTGGTCGCCCTCTATCATGGTCTGCTCGGGCCAGCGGTCGTCACCGGGATCGCCCATTTCTCGGAGATCCTGGTAACCCTTCCTGGCTGGCCAGCTTGCTAGGGATCGGTTCGACGGACTGCTCGTAGCGTATCTGGGAGACTCGCGTCTCCGCGTCTGCCTGGCGTCACCGCGTCTGCCTGGCGTCTCCGCGTCTGCCTGGCGTCACCGCGTCTGCCTGGCGTCTCCGCGTCTGCCTGGCGTCTCCGCGTCTGTCTGGCGTCTCCGCGTCTGCCTGGCGTCTCCGCGTTTGTCTCGCGGCGCTCGGCGACACGGGTCCACGACCCGACCCGGGGCTCTGGGCACAATATTCTGCCCGAGTGTGAGTCCGACGCATAGGCAGCTTTCAACAGTGTGCGATTGAAAATGTGGTTTGTTACTGCTACTTGTTGTGTTTGTTGTAGCTTATGCGGAACTCCAGCGCGACTGTTTTAGTTTGCATAAAAAGGCATGTCTGGGGCGGCGGCTGGGTTTGTAGTTTGTGGTTGTTGACTGTTATGATAGACTGAATCGGGAAAGGCTTTTATGTTTTGTTATGCTCTAGGAATAAGGGAAAGTTTGTGCCTCTTCAATTGAAATTGGTTCCTCAGGCATGATACATTGTATTTATTTCCCAGCTTTCTGTTGCTATTTGTTTGGTGGCTAGGTGTCTTTCAAGTGCGTGTATTAATCGCGCTGCCACATTCCCTTCACTCATGGCATTATGTTATCAATGAGCGCTGGTTGTGCGTGTGAGTGAGTGGTACGGAGCTGCTGCAGAGTGCAGCCTGAGCCGCGTGTGACACAGGACCGGAGACTCGGCGTGACCTCCCGCTCTCACCACCCAGGACTCGTGTCTGTCCCCGCCGCTGTGCCCTCCAGGACCCGTGTCTGTCCCCGCCCTCCAGGACTCGTGTCTCCAGGACTCCAGGACTCGTGTCTGTCCCCGCCCACTATCCGCCTCCGGACCCGTTCTGTCCCGCCAACCCCTGCCTCCCAGGACCGTGCCGTCTGTCCCGCCGCCCTGCCCTCCAGGACCCCGTGTCTGCCCCGCACCCTGCCCCTCAGGACCGTGTCCTGTCCCCGTCTGCCTCGCGACCCGTGTCTGTCCCCGCCCATCCGCCCTCCAGGAACTCGTGTCTGTCCCCGCCACTCCGCCCTCCAGGACTCGTGTCTGTCCCCGCCACCCTGCCCTCCAGGACCTGTGTCTGTCCCCGCCGCTCTGCCCTCCAGGACTCGTGTCTGTCCCCGCCACCTTGCCCTCCAGTTGCCAGGCACCAGTCCGACTGGAGACCGGCCACTGTGTGCTGTGCTCTGCCGGCATCTGTTAATACAGTTTGTAGCTGACAGATCGCTGCGTCGCAAAAGGGCTCTGCTGTGACGTGTTTTGAACTGAGAACTAGAGCGTGGGCGGACAATTGACCGCGATTTAACAATGTATTCGTTACGCCCAGTAAATGAGGTAAATAACAGCACAAGATCGAAATTCAGCGATTTCGGAGGGTCCGAAATGGTCTGGCCCGGCCTTAATATGACGTCATGTCTTCGTAGCCGGTGTCTGCTAGAGCGGTGTCGGTATACACTGACGCCACTCCAGCCGACACCGGAGGCCTGGTCACGGACCTGCGGTTCGGCGGTCAGCAGTGGTCGGAAGCCCGGAGGGTAACAAAGTGGGAATGGGCGAAAGGCATGTCACACGGCTGTGGCTGGCGGCAGTTGGCACGAAAACTGGCAGATAATATCGCTCATTGCAATGAGTGATATTCGCACTTTTGACAGATCTAAAAGCCTCCAACTGATCCCAGCTGACTCGGGAAACACTTCAGCATTCATGGTCATAAAGATAGTTTTAAAAAAGTGGTAGCAAAAGGTTTGAAAGCATCAGTGCTGCGTTCGAACCAATAAAATATGTTGATCTGCACTGAATATTCGTTGTTCAAAACCACTTCCTGGTAGATAAGACGATCGAGATGATCTAAAACAACTACACCGTGCGAAAATATTACGCCCTCTCTCGGAAAGGATTCTCTTTGTTCAAACCGACCACGTAAATCATCAAACCAATTGAGCCACGGCCATCAGAGAAAGACCAGAACAAAACGCCAACCTGATTGTATTAACTTACCGGTGTTCAGTGACAACATGACGCACATGCACATGGCAGAGGTTCATTGATAACAGAACTGTGCAAGTACTATATAAGGCGCAACAACGAAGCACACTTGAACACTCCTCCGCTCAGCTCCTCCCGGAGACGGAGCCGACACGGAGTGAGGCGAGTGATGGGGGGGGGCAGTCCGGCAGGCTGGAATGTTGGCCACCCCGGCCGGCAGGTGGCACTGTATTACAGTAACACTCGTTATAGGTGGCGCTGCGTTCGCGACTGCCGCCGGGGCCCTGCGCGGTGAGTGAGTGCCGGGAGGCCGACAGCGGGCCAGCGGCGCCTACTTGTGCTGAGCCACAAGCTCCAGCAGCTTGTCGGCGTTGGCACCGGAGAAGCTGGAGACCTGCCGACACGAGACAGAGAGAATATCGTCAGAGGAGAGTGAGACGACGAGAGTCGGCCAAGCACCCTCGCACGTACCAGCTGTACGTGTGGAAGTCGGGAGCGATAACCGTCTAAAGTTGCCGAGTTCTGACTAGAGTGAGACGCCCATGACGCAACACATACCCCTGCGAGGCACGAACAGCTTTACCAGTTGGAAGTCAGGGGACGCCAAGGCAGTTTTCTATCTCAGCGGCACAATAACGGTTGCAGCACACACAAAGCCTTGCATCAGCTGGCATATCATTTAACTGAAATGAGCTTTTAGTCATAAAATATATGATTACTGGTATGGGCGGGTAAAGAACCAATCGTAGTTCGGCGAATGAACAAGCATTTCAACAAAAGGACAGACATGCAGACATTGACAGCGCAGCAGTGTGGAAATGGGCCGCCGCCTCACACGACCGCAGCCGCTGAATGCCCGGGTCAGCGGCGCACAATCAGACAACAATGGCCACCAGCCAGCCTGCTGACCTGCCGGCCGTCAGCGTGCACCGTCAACATGACCAGTATTGACCGGCGGCGGCGGCCAGCTGCCAGTACCGGCAATGACGCCCAGTTGGCGGGAGTGACGCCCAGATGGCGGGAATGACGCCCAGTTGGCGGCAATGACGCCCAGTTGGCGGGAATGACGCCCAGTTGGCGGCAATGACGCCCAGATGGCGGGAATGACGCCCAGTACCGGCAATGACGCCCAGATGGCGGGAGTGACGCCCAGATGGCGGCAATGACGCCCAGATGGCGGCAATGACGCCCAGATGGCGGGAGTGACGCCCAGATGGCGGGAGTGACGCCCAGATGGCGGCAATGACGCCCAGATGGCGGGAATGACCCCAGTTGGCGGCAATGACACCCAGTTGGCGGCAATGACGCCCAGTTGGCGGCAATGACGCCCAGATGGCGGGAGTGACCCCAGTTGGCAGGTCTGTGTACGGAATGACCCCGACTGGGCGCCATATGGGCCGGGAGAGGGAGAGGGGGGGCACATAATCGGTACGTGTGCGCGTCAGTCTTCAGAAGCGATCACAGTCGCCAGCTGCAGTGGACGGACTGAACTGAACGTCATCGTGATCTGTCACTGTCAAACTGGACTCAACCCGAGTTAAGCCGGCCATGATGTTTAGGCGATTTGCATGCATAAGTGCAGGCGTCACCCGGCGTCTGAGTAAGATATGTTTCATGTGTTTCATGTGTATATGACAATGTCAAGTTTGGAGCTCAACTACAGCATTTCACTATCCTCCTCAGTCCTCACCATAGGTGGAACTTTAATGTAAAATGGGTTTGTACTTTGTAGCAACAACCCCAATAATTCGGGAATTTAGCATTACGCCTATGACGCGATGTGGTACAAAGGGGCCCTTAACAACTAAGTGCAACCCCAATGATTTTCAAAAAGTTACGCCCCTGCTCCTCACTACCCCCCCCCCTCCCCCACGTGGTCGGCCGGGTGTGAGTTACCTTGGCGCCCTGTTTGATGAAGATGAAGGTGGGCATGCAGCTAATCTCGTACTCGGCGGCCAGGTCGTCCAGCTCCTCCACGTCCACCTTCAGGAACACCACGTCCGTGTGCTCCTTGGCCATCGCCTGCCCGACAGACAGCACCACACCGTGTTTCATCACACCGTCACCGCACCTGACACCCACACTACCCTGGCACGGATACAGCACGGTACGGCGCGGCTTTCTGCCGGCACAATGATCGGCCTAGTGCTGGGGACAACTGAAAACAGCCATTACACACAGACATGGTGCCAGTGTGAGAAGAACCCACACGATTGGTGGCACACACTGACAGCCAGACATACAAAATGGTGAATAAGGAGCGTCGAAGAAAACACTGCGATAGATTTTAAAGCAACGATTTGAAAGACAACCGATTTCCCAAGAATGGAATATCAATATGTTACTTGAGCTGTTATAATACCTCGTGAGTAGATGGCACTACGTTGTTTCTAAGTTGAAGTCGGCAATCATCGGGTAGCCTTAAAGGAGTGTTTTCACCCAGGTGGCTGCAGAGTGTGGACATTGACCGCCCATGCTGCGGCTATAATTGTTTCAATACTCATTAGTCCCCAGACGCAGGGCGTGATTCGAGCCACCGCCACCGGGGGACTATGCAGTATGCATAGACCAATGATGACGGAACCTGCCGGAATTTCCCGGTCTGGTGCACCAAGGTCGGATCGTGACGGGGAGCCCGGTACGGCTAAACACGCCTGAATGTCCTCATCCTGCAGCCGTGATTTGCACAACATCAGAGAGACTGCCGCGCGAGCGAGCGAGAGAGCGAGAGAGCGAGAGAGAGAGAGGAGAGAGAGCAGAGAGAAGAAAGAGGAAAGATGAGGACAGAGGAAAGAGAAGAGAGATGAGAGAGGAGGAAGGAGATGTGGAGAGAGGAAAGGAGAGGAAACTGAGAAGAAATAGGAGCAAACAGTATATTGCAAGGAAATAAGAGGTAAGGAAATAATCTGCATCAGGTGGTTGAGAAAAACAGGAAAGAGGAGAGAGAAAGGGTGCGATAATCTTCAGATCTTTGGTAGGCGAACACGGACACTCGGACACACAGGTGGACAGCCGGACACAAATGCACCACTCACACGCGGCTATTGACAGGCTGAGACAAACTCAAACCAGAGCCGCCCGTCGATCAGCAGTCAGCGGCAGGGAACATTACACAAGGGGTCCTCACAAAATAGAGGGGCCGAAATCCATGGAGTTTTTCATATTCAGGGGTAGTTTTGTTGGGGGAGGGCCACCATGACTGGCTTCCCCCCTTCTGAAGGTCTGGCTGCGCCCATGCTTAGCTCACTCTTGCTGTTCAACAATCACAACAGATGGATAAACAGAAGACATCCTTGCCCTCGTGCGAAAAGCCAGCAATGTCTACAGAGAGCTGCCATAATGCACCCGAAAATGACATCGAAAACCGGCCGTCATATAATGACGCTTGGTTTTCTAGTTTCTACCAAAAGCCACTTCACTCTGTCTCTATCATTAACCTGTGGAGACCAGTCACTGGTTCCCATTGGTGACACCTTCAGAAGGGAACGTTCACCAGTCACCACTGGTGGTGACGCCTTCAGACAGGAGCGGTCACCAGTCACCACCGGTGGTGACGCCTCCAGACAGGAACGGTCACCAGCCATCACCGGTGGTGACGCCTTCAGACAGGAGCGGTCACCGGTCATCACCGGTGGTGACGCCTCCAGACACCGGTCACCGGTCTCCGAGCTGAGGACTGATCACTAAACTGCTGAGTCACGCTCGGTATTGGTGACGTCATCAGATGGCGGCAGGAGGCAGTGTACTGCAGCCCCTGCCCGGCCCTGCAGAGCACAGCCGTCCTCAATACTCGGCACTCCGTCTGCAGAACAGCTGTGTCGGCCACCAGACTGTAAAGCGACGGCCGTGCTGGCTAGGTTGCCGGCAGCCAACATAAATAATCCAGCCAACATAAATAATCCGACCGCCAAGTCTCAGAGCCTACCTCAATGCCCATTGTAATGTACAACCGTACTACAGATACTACATATCACAGACACGCTATGTTTCTGCACGGACTGCAAACTTCTCAGCCAAAAACGCAGACTTAGCCGAAGGAAGGAGAACGGGGCATAGTCCCAAAATTAGCATGTCATAGATGATTTCGCCTGGGACATTACCGGGATATGATACAGTTCGGGGTTGACCTATTCTATCGTCGCCGGGAAAACGCCGGCTGTGTGACTGTAGTGATGAGTCAGGTCACATTCCAGCGAACTCAGCACGACCACACTGAGTCATACTGCCACCACAGCAGTGACAGCAGTGATGAGTCAGTCACCTTCCAGCGAACTCAGCACGACCACACCGAGTCATACTGCCACCACAGCAGTGACAGCAGTGAGAGTCAGTCACATTCCAGCGAACTCAGCACGACCACACCGAGTCATACTGCCACCACATACTGCCAGTGACCACTGCAGTGATGAGTCAGTCACATTCCAGCGAACTCAGCACGACCACACCGAGTCATACTGCCACCACAGCAGTGANTGAGGGCAACTTTTTTTGGACAAAAACGAAAGTATCCTTTTTTACTCCCCAGATCTTTGGCTCGTTCACAAATGGGGTGGGCCTAACTTCGTTTTACTCCGTTACCCTCCGTTAGTAACGGAAACTATTTTTTAGTAACGGAGTAACGATCTTGTTACTTTTCAAAACAGGTAACGGAACAAGTAACTTCCGTTACTTTATAGTTAAGTCCGGTACTCCGTTACTTTTGTGTTGAGACAGTGGGCCGGCGTGAAAAAGACGGGCACGACTAGCGGTGGAAATAGGGGTCACCTCCAGTAACCAGTAATATATACAACCGATATATTACCGAGCAAACCTCATCTTAGGTCATCTGAGGTCAGTGACCTCAGTTGACCTGTGTAATAACATATATCAGTGAAACAAATTATTATGTAAATGAGTGCAATTTTTGAAATCGCAACAAACAACAGCAGAAATAACAAAAGAGAGCGAGCACGCACTGCTGGGGCGTGTCAGGTGACACGCCACCAGCACGCTCTAGCGGCGGATCCAGTAACTACGGACATACTCTTAAATTTTTAACTTCCGACTTGCATGACCCGTGGCCGTGACCTATCACCTGTTTGTCATGGTCATGTCAGGCGAGTGTTTGCTGTTCAGGAGCATATGCAAAGGTGTTTCCAGGTGACAGTTGTGGCTTCCGCTCATATTGTGACCTCGACTGATCTTATCAAAGGTTAACAGAGGTCACTGACCTCCGATGACCTCAGATGATTTGTGTGGCTTCTGGCCGTTTCTAGGACAATTTGTGACACTGATTTCAAATATGGGATCCATTTGACATAATTATATGTTCCACTGAGGTCGACTTCGCTTCGCGACTTCGTTCGCTTCCAAAGGTCGACCGAGGTCACTGACCTCAGATGCCCTGATATGACTTTTTTGGAATTCGGTAGTTTTTAGGACATTGTGTGACGCTGATCTCAAATTTAACACCCAGTAAGCATTATTAAATGTTCCTTCTAGATTTTAGCTCGATCGGTATTCAATTTTTACACATTTAGGATGTGATGACATTTTGGTCAATGACATACATCAGAGATTATCTATTGACCCAGGATCTTAAAACTTGGATTGTCAATTGGCTTCCTGTCGTCCACTAGCAACACCCTCTTTTTCAATCATCCAAAGCTCTAGCTCAATTAAGGGGCGAAAACGCTAGAGTCATACACCCCCCCCCCCCTCCTACCCGGACGTCCAGTGATCTTTTCCTACCCGGGCGAGGGTTTAACTAAAGTAACGGAGTAACGAAGTAACTTGTGTTACATTTGTCGCAAAGTAACGGAGTAACGAGTAACGGAACTACTTTTATAAGTAATGAAGTAACGAGTAACGGAGCTACGTTTTTTTAGTAACGATGCCCACTACTGGCCGTTCACCTTATTTCGGTATAAGAGCTTAAAAAATATATTTTTCGGAACAAAAACAAACGCGATACTCCGTATCATATATGCTACGGAATATACACATATGATTACTAATAACGTTTTATCTCATACCGACTCGCAGAGGCGTCGCCGATAATTTTGCAGTGGGGGCTGGCTGAAATGACGAAAAAATGCACCTTTGCATCATTTGAATATACATTCCCATGTTGTAGTTGGCGCCGCGAAGCGGCGCGAAATTTTTACGGGTTTGCCTGATAAAATCCAAAAATATAGGCGGTGGGCCTTGTAGAGGAAAATAAGGTAAAAATGACATGCATTCAATTCAGCGTTACAACGAATTGAAGACGATGACCAGTGGCGGATCTACGGTTGGGCAAAATGGGCAATTTCCCCCCCCCCTCCTCACCGTCCGAAATCAGCAAAAATGACACATTTCATGACATAGAAGGAAATCTAAGCAACTTTTATGAAGGAAAGTTTGCTTTAAATCAGCTACCAATGCATAAGCAAGCAAAATCCGATAAGTTTTCAGAATCGTGTGAGACTTTTAAATTCCCCCCTTCCCGTTCTGGATCCACCGCTGTTCTCAGCTATATCAGGATAACGTTTTCTAACACCCCTGGCGCGGCACGTGTCACGCGCCATGCTGACCCCTCACGTGAGACGAAACATGTCAATAAAATAATATGATTGAATGGGCTATCAGATGGCGAAGACCGCTTGTCAATCGGATGCGGGATTCAAAAACATAAACTTCTGAAGGGCGTTACGGTCGGGCCGAGTCCGGTCGGGTCCGGTCAGGTCGGGCCGAGTCGGCTGCTGAAATGTTATAAAAATCGGTATTTAGTGAGGACTCGGTCGCGTTTCGCGCTCGCTCAAAAACGAAAATTAAAAATGATATCGCTCAAAAATTATATTTCATCTTATATATTCCAACAGCGCACCAGCAACTTCTACTAAAATTGAGAATTTCCTTTATGATCTGGTAGCACGGATAAAGTAGCCGGGATTTCTTTCCACTTTCGAAAACGACGCAAGTGTTTCAAACGTGGTGTACCAGAAAATGTAAACATTGGATGCACCGACGGCGGGCATTACAAGTTGATGATTCAAAATTGCAAAGCTCTTGCCTTCTCGCCCCAGCTCCTCCGACGGCCATTCACGGTTTTTAAAAAATTACTGCAGTTACAGGTACTGCGTGTGCTTCAACTAAAAATGTATGCTTCCATATGCCTAGTGAAGTTCTATGTCAAACTCAATCTTATTTATCGAGGATTTACTGTCAGTGCACCACCACCGGTATTCACGAGTTTGATTTGAAAATATAATATTTCAAATATGGGTAAAAGTTTACATTGAGTCAGTTCAGACTTCATAGTATGGCACATTTGATGAGATCTTGTTGGCTTGGGCCTGTTCTGGCTGGTGTGGATGTTTTGCGGATTTAGAGAAGCTGGTGTGGATTTGGTGCTGTGCAGACATGTAATGGTGCTGTGCCAATGCTGCGCTGCGGGCTGCAGTCGCACAGGGCAGATTAAGTTAAACAATGCTTTACATGCTTTTTCACTAAAGGAACTAGTGCTGAAGAAATGTCCTTTTGGTTACCGTCCAATTAGACGTTTACTGTTTGATGGCGTTGTGTGGAATCTTTAACAGTGTCCAGGATTTTGAAAATTTTGTGTTAAAGCGACACCCTACAACATAATATTCCACTCCTTTTAGCACCAATATGAAGATTCTATTATTCCACTCTTTTTCACTTTGATATTATTTTTTCATTCATATTATTTAATATGAAAAAAGCCAGAAAAATAATTCAAGTTTTTCATAAGCAAAATGGGTAAATTCTCGAAAAGGCTCCCTTTAGAGGGGATAATTTTCCACTCTTCTCCCTGATTTTCCAGTCTGAAATTTCCCACTCTGCACCCAGCATTAAAAGTATCCTAGGACACTGGGATCTGTTGGCTGGTCTGTGCGGACTGGTGCAGATTTTTGTCCTGCTCGGTCCGGGTTGTTGCAGATCTTTGTCATGTGCTGGTGTGTCTCATCGACTCCTGTGCCACACTTTGCAGTCTGGGAGTCAGTGTCCCAAAATTGTATTTTTGCATGGATGTTGGGTGAGTGGAAGATTTGAGCTAAAAAGACCATGAGAGTGGTTAATGATGTAGAAAATGTTATAATGTTTATTTGTGTTTTGAATATGAAGTGTAGTAGTTTTTGCCAAATTATCTAATTATAACAAATATTTATGTCGTAATAAATATCAAAATTTGTTATTTGGAAGTGGTAAAAATAACTTCTAGCATGGAAAAAAATGTGTTACAATTAATTGGTGCTTAAAAACCCCTCTTTCCAGCTTTTTTTCAGACCTGTCCCTCACCTTATCTTTTTGCATTTCCTCAAGCCTTAAAAAACTCTGCATCTGTTTGCATTCTTCAATTTAAAGTTTCTCATTCCCAATGTTTTAATGCTACATGGCAACTGTATTTAACTTGATTTTAGTATTGTGTCCCCATTCTGGGCTGGACCTTACCTTAACGTGCATCTATCTGCAGACGATCTCCATAGGCTGGGATCACAACAGGGCTTCATGGACCAGCTTGAAGCAGAATGCTCCCATCAGTACTGATTTTGTTTGGTTGTAATTAGTATACCTATAATGTTATTAAATAATAAATAATGTTGATAGTAATAAATACAATAAAATGTGTTGATTGGTTGGGATTTTTGCAATTGCTGTCAGAAAATATTTTCTCCATATATCCAAGGGATGTAAGCTGTAAAGGCATATATCTCATGTGACACAAAGAAGCAATTCATAATCATAAAATCCAATGTATTTGCTTTTTAGTTGTGCTAAACTGACTCTTGCATCATACCAATCAGACAGTTTCCCAAAGATCTGTACCACTTAAAGGGACCTACAAAGTCAGAGACCTGGTATTCCACCACTGTGCGATGCCACAATTGATCAAGCACTGCATGTGTTTGTATCGACTATCGATCTAATATTGGACTGTGCCTGCAGGACGTGCTGACTGCCGACCTGCTGCAGGTCTGACAGGGGCGACAGTGCAGCTGGGTCCGGCCGGGGGCTGACATTTGCAGCTGGGTTCCGGCCGGGGCTGACAGTGCAGCTGGGTCCGACAGGGGCTGACAGTGCAGCTGGGTCTGACAGGGCTGACAGTTGCACGCTCGCGCGCTCCGACCGGCTGGAACAGTTGCAGCTGGGGTCCGACCGGGGCTGACAGTGCAGCTGGGTCCGACAGGGGCTGACAGCTGCAGCTGGGTCCGACAGGCGGCTGACAGTGCAGCTTGGGTCCGACCGTGGCTACAGTTGGGGGGCAGGTGGGTCCGACAGGGGCTGACTCAGTTTGCAGCTGGGTCGACAGGGGCTGACATGCAGGCTGGGTCCGGACCGGAGGCTGACAGTGCAGCTGGGGTCCGACCGGGGGCTGACAGTGGCAAGCGGGTCCGACCGGGGCTGACAGATGCAGTGTGGGTCCGACAGGGCTGACCATGCTGCAGCTGGTGTCCGCCAGGGGCTGATAGTGCAGTGGGGTCTTGACAGGGGCTGACAGTTGCAGCTGGGTCCGACAGGGGCTTGACAGTGCAGCTGGGTCTGACAGGGGCTACATGTAGCTGGGGGTCTGACAGGGCGACAGTGCAGCTGGGTACGGATCGAACAAGGGGCTGACCAGTTGCAGCTGGGTCCGACAGGGTCAGACAGTGTTATGTATGTATGTAATTTACCGTAAAAAAACACTCTCCGATACATAAAAAACCGGCTTATTCTGAGGCGTGTGTCATGTGTTAAAAAGGAAGATACATGTAAAAACGACACTCACTCACATCCGCACATAAGTAGAAAATAAAACACGATTCGCAAAACACACACATGCAGCACAGCACATCGTTTGCATGTAAAAGAGCGCCCAACTTTGACGGTTAAAAGACGATAAAGACATTATCACGCAGGGTCGGAAGGCAAGGGTGTTTGTAGCGCTAATTTTACCTATACTTACTATATAAAAAGCGCGCTTGCCGCGTTTGGCAGTTTCTCACAGCCGCGGGAGGGCCAAATCAGGCATCCTGGCGAGGCATTTCTGGAACAGATAGTTCAGAATTGGCGGGAAAGCTGGGAAGCGAGAGCCTGTGGTCTCCCCCTAGGTTGCTTGCAAAATTTTGTGAAGAAGATTGAGTGTATTTGATTGAAGTTCGTACAAGCTGCTCCGGGGCGGTTGAAGCCAGCCCAGTGTCATGCTCCGGCACGTTCCGATATGTTCCGCGCTCGCACTCTCTCACTCGGCCAGAAGACCAGGCGCGCAAGGCCCAAAAATTGAAGGAACTTTTGGAGGCGCTGCATGTTATTCTTGACCCCGTTCCCAAAGACCCGTCAAACCAATATCGGACGTGGCGAGAGGACCAAGCATCGGGACTATGACAGGTAGAAGTGACGGGGGATTCTGATGACGCACCGTGAGACAGGCCGATGAGGATACCGTTACATTTTTTGACGAGGGGCAGATACGTTGTTGAGTCCAACGAGAGGTGCTTTCCGAACAGTACGGCCAAGATTTCCTCACCCGTGGGGCTTCACGTACTATGTCCTCACGAAACCGAATTTGTGGTTGTGGTCATGACCACGACAATTTTGACGGGAACCACCAGAGATATGAACTCTGGTTTCCCGGTATTTACTTTCAAACCATGGGAATGGAACAGGTGCGAAGAGATGGATAAAGCCTGTTCCATGGTGTAGGCAATGAGCTGAGGGGGGATCCTTTTTTACCTGAGACCAAAATTTGGGTATCGTCAGCCGCTACCTGCAAAAGTTGGCGCTGCCGGTGGCATAGAGGGATAGTCATTGGCAAAATCTGGAACAGGAGTGGGCCGAGTGAGATCCTTGGAAAACACCGATAGGATTTGGTAGGGATCGGAAGTGGCGGTTCCCACGCCCGTCAGCTTGTACAACAGATTGCGTTATGGGCCAGTTTAGAGATTAGAGGAAAACCAGGTAGGATCGATAGGAGTAGGCCTGAAGTTTGGAAAGGGCTTTTCGTGGTCGATCAACGTCAAAGCATTTTGAAGGTCCAAGTAGGCAGAGGAGGAGTAAATTTCTTGCGGTCGGTGGCAGGAAAAGGATATGATCGGATACGGTAGAAGCGCGGTTTCGTGGGAGTGATTAGACGAAAAACCGTGCTGGATGAGGGAAAAAAAGGTGATTGTTGGCCATATATGAGTAAAGTTGTTGCTGAACAATTTCTCTATAAGTTTTGGGAAGGCTGGGACGATGGAGATGGGACGGAAGTTAGATGTTTCGGAGAGGCTGCCGGATTTGTGAATAGGATGCACGATAGAGTGTTTCCAGAACGCGGGATATTCACAGGTTGTGAGACAGGTGTTGATGATATGAAGGAAGACATGGCCGATGACGTTCAAAACAAAGTTTCAAAATCGGGTGCAGAATGCCGGTCAGGAACCACAGGCTCCTGAATTTTTCATAGGAAAAGGAGGACAGAACAGGAAGTCAAGGAGAGACAGGCTTCAGAGTGAAAGGCGCTGCTTCCCAACCCTCGGAAGCCATTACCAGGAAGAGGGAGGGGCTGCCCCTGGTCTCGAACCTTCACCCGGCGACACGATGGCCCCCACCCCGACGAAGTACTCGTTTAGCTCCGTCGCGGTGTGGCCTCAGGCGCAAGCCTCTCTGTGCGGCCTCTTGCCCCTCAATAATTGCGAGTGTTCCGAAAGATTAGTGGTAGGGACTATTGCTCAGAAACACGCGGGCCAATTTCATTGCCCTTACCATCATTTTTTGATGGCAGATTTGGCCTTTTGTCTATAGCGATGAAAAGCTGGGTGTCCTACCACTTTGGGCAAGAAGGTCGCGGCGCTGAGCCATCAGCCGCCAAGGTGGGCGATTCGAGGACATGGGTGCCGCAAGGGTTGTACCAGCTTTCCCAGCCAACAATTAACTTGGGTACTGATCGGGCACAATGGTTTAATCCATTGTGCCCATCAGTGCCCAAGTTAATTGCTGGCAGGGTTGGATGCGCTGTGAAGGAGGCATGGACAGTCTAGTAAAGGCAGAAAAGATCGGTGAAGGCAGTCCACTGATCGGAACTCCCGCTGCGCGAGAACACCGGGCTCCAGTCCAGTGGCGGCATAGAGATAAATGAAAATCTAAGACATTAATCCTATGAAGACGTCTGGAATAAATAAACTTCGGCTTCACACGTACTTTAGGAATGTTCACACGGGCAATAATAAAAGAGTGATCGCTGTAGGCGCATTGGTGAACATGAACATCAGTTGTAAAATCAGCTACGCTCGAAATAAAAACATCTAACAGGACCCAGATCCTAAGAGTGGGGAGTACAGACAATGTTGAGACAGAGGACAAGATTTTTCTAAAAATTCTTAAACAGTCTAGCTTTCTGCATGGATCGGCACAGGGGGGTTCCTAAAGAAAGGAGGATTTTACAATTCATGTACGCCAGTGATGCATAATGCGATTCGTTGAGCTTTAAGTTTAAAATACGCTTGCACTTGGATCTCGAGACAGTCTAATATACGGCAGAATATGCAGCCCAGTGCGTATTGAGTGGGGGCCTGCTCAGTGCGACAAAACGTTGAAAGCGACGCCCATGCAAGTTTGACATCGAAAAGCACACAGGCGTTTTCTAATTTACATTGATTCAGATGACACACTGACTGGAGCCTCCTAATTTTAAAATCGGGGATTTACAAAGGAACGGCAACTCCTCCATAACCTCTGCCATCAAGGTCAGATGCTACCGCACAGAGTTAAGAGTTAGCCAGTGGCAACAGCTTAACGTTATCGTAGGGGATTTCAGGTTTTAACCAAGTTTCTACTGATTAACCACAAACATCACAGTCAACAAAAGTTAAGTCGTGCCGCAGCGACCAGTATTTTAGGGTTTCAGCGGATCCCTGATGTTTATTTAAAGCGACAAAACATATTTTCCCACCGTTCCCGTGTGCCCCTGTTGACCGCCTCTTCCACTTCGCTGCGGTGCCCGCAGTTCTCCGCTCTCCGTCCCGCGCGCCCGGCCCCGTCCGCCTCGCCGAGTCCTCCTGGCCGCGCCGCCTGGGCCGCCGCGGCCAGATGGGCAGCAGCATGTTCGGCCGCCGTCCCCACGCCGCGCGGACGCAAGCTGGGCCTTCCCAACACCGCAGCAGCGTGAGGGGCCGTCCGATGACGTCACGGCTAGAAGCATGCGGGGATGTCCGTCCCTGCATCGTGCCGGGGTTGGATGGCGCCGGAACTGTCGTCGTAGCGATGAGGGGACGCAAGATCAGGAAGCGCACCGGCGTAGCAGGTCCCGATCCATTCCGCAGAAGTCCAGAGAACGCCGGGTCGCGCAGCTCAGCTCATCCCGCCCGGCCCAGCGAGGAGCCCAGCAGTGCAGCTGGGTCCGGCCGGGGCTGACAGTGCCGCTGGGTCCGACCGGGGCTGACAGTGCCGCTGGTTCCGACAGGGTCTGACAGTGCCGCTGGGTCCGACCGGGGCTGACAGCGCCGCTGGCCAGCCATGTCTGACCCCGGCTGCATCACCACCACCACCACGACGTCCGAGTCGGCGCCACATCGCACCGCCGACGACTCCACAGTACCCACCGACATGACTGTCTCCTCCGAGGGCGGCGGCCGGGAGCGTGGCTCGCCCGGCGCCGCCCCCGCCTCCAACGTCGCCGCCTCCGCCCATCGCGCCCGGCTCATGCACGAGCTGCAGCTGCTGCGGGTAGAGCTGGCCGAGCTCACCACACCAGAGACAGGTGAGGCTGTGCGAGATCCTTTGCCAGAAGCGGATTAGATGGTAGAAGGACATGGACAGGCCGACGAGAATGTGCCTAAATAGTATCTCAGATTATTTACACAATAATCCGTGGTTAGTACTGAATTTTGAATTTGTATATATAAAGTGAATTGCCCCTGAGGGCGCTTGATAGCCTCAATGAGCTTTAGCGCCCCCCCCCAAAAAAAAAACCAATAACACACACGCCCCTGAATTGTCGATAGAGGAGCTGATAGTACGCCTAGTAGCGTGTGGTCCACGACAGATGATAGTGTTCTTTGGAGGGCGCTGACTGTTGCTGGGTTGCACGAGGCACCCTGTGGTGAGCAGGCGGCGGCGTGTTTGAATCTGTGTCTCTGTGGGTTGGCACTCGGCGTCGGCTGTGCTCACTGTGTCATGTGCTGCAGTGAAAGCTCCGTAATCATGGCCGTGCGTTTCAGGTGGAGCGCAGAGAGCAGCAGAGTCGGGTGGACGAGCTGGAGGACCAACTGGCCGAAGCACAGCACCAGAGAAACATGCTGCAGATCAGGTGAGGCGTGCCTCAAGCAAAGTCATTCCCACGAATTGAATTGGTGGAAGATGACAGAAAAGGATGCTGTCTTCATAATGAGAAGCTTCATTTTCCACAGCTACATTAAAGGAAATAGTTCACCTTGGATTTTTTTTCGAACACAATTTGATTATATTTTCGAATACAATTTCTTTGCATAATGTCAAAAATAGCCATACATCGCGCCGATTCAGGACAGAAAGACGTAAATTATTAATTTCATCAAAACTATATGCGTACTCTCCGCAACGTCGAACGTTGGCTCAGCCAATCAGATTCGAATGTCATAGTTTCGCGTAAGATTATGTACACCCTTATGCCTTAGGCGTGTGAGGCCCACAATAGGCCTCTGCCCAGGCGTGTTGAGGCCCACAAGCTCTTCGACACACGTCAAATTATCATTCGGCTGGAGAGCCCTTTCAGCCCCAGAAAACTTGCAGTCAGGGTTTTTTCAACACGGGCTACAAAACTGCTATCTCAGTTAAAAACCCATGTTGAAGGTGAGCTATTTCCGTTAAATACTAAATAGCTTCATTCATTATGAGAGTTCTTGAAAAGGTAACAGATTACTTACGGAAATTGACAGGTTGATCAGCTGTCTGTCTTTATTTTGTCGGCAAGGCGTCAAGGCGAGTGATTTGTCGGCAATACGTGACTCCACAGCGCGTCTGACGGTGTCCTCTCCGGCAGGCAGACGGGCCAGCTGGGGCAGTACGAGGCCGAGGTGGCCTCGCTCCGCCAGCAGCTGGACCAGCTGCTCAGTCGGCAGCGCCAGCTGGAGGAGGACAACAGTAGGCTGCAGGTGACGCCCGACCAGGTCAAACGCTCCCTGCTGCACCTCAACATCAGCGAGGCGCGCTACCAGGAGCTCACCAAGATGAACGACGAGGATATGTCGCTCAAGGACTTCGCCGCGGTAAGGAGTGTTTGCCCGGTCACGACGGTACGGTGTCCAGTGTCCACCAGTTATGTGCAGCTGGTGCCAGTACCAGGCTCTGTGGTGTGGCGTCCACCAGTACACCAGTAAATGTGCAGCTGGTGCCAGACCAGGCTCTGTGTGGTACGGCGTCCACCAGTCAACAGTTATGTGCAGCTGGTGCCAGTACCAGGCTTTGTGTGGTACGGCGTCCACCAGTCACCAGTTATGTGCAGCTGGTGCCAGTACCAGGCTATGTGTGTTATGGTGTCCACGTGCGTGCTGTACGCCTGTACGGGCTGGGGGCGGACGCAGATTTAACGACAAACTAGCTGTTAGCGGCGAAAATATTACGAACGGAAGTATATATGGTTCCCTGAAGTATTTCTGCTTTATTTACGTTGGTTGCGCCGCTCAAATCTAGCACAATAAATCGAATGTAGCTGAGTCCCGTGTCTGCACACTCCAAGCTGCGCGTACGTGCAGCACTGACACCTTCGTCCCCCCCCCCCCTCCAGCTGCGGCTGCACGAGGCGGTCGTCCCCCTTCGAGTCCCGCTGTCGGCAGCTCGAGTCTGAGCGCGCCTCTCTGGCCGCTGAGCTGGAGACGGCGCGGCCGCAGCTGGCGACAGCTCGCGCCGAGCTGGCCGAGTCGCGCCAGCAGGCGGAGCGCGCGCAGCAGGAGCAGCTGGCGGCGCTGCGACAGCTCTCCGAGGCGCACCAGCGGCTGCGCGAGTCGGCGCTGCCTCGAGCCGTGCGAGACGACCTGTCGGCGCGGCTGGCGCGGGCTGAGGCGGACCGTGAGGCGGCGCTGACGCGGCTGGCCGAGACGATGCAGCGACTGAGGCGGGGAGGAGGCGGAGGCCCAGTGAGGTTGTCAGGGAAAAGGTGAAGGTGGAGGGGGGGAGAAAGGGGTGGCCTGTTGGCGTGGATGACTTGATGTAAAGATATATAGTAGAGATAGGGGGGAATGCGTATATATTATATTAGATATATAGAGAGTAATGATATATGTCAGCTTGATGTATGTGAATGTTATAATTTACACTAACACAAGTAGCGTTGCCACAAATTTAGATGATAATAATACTTGTTTTAAACTTCACCTCAATATGCTCTTAATCCAACCGTCTGAGTAAATGCAATTAGCTGTTTGTGCGTTAACTGCATTTAATAACCGCGACCTGGTACGTCCCTGCTCTTAACTATGTACCTATGTAGTCTCTAACTCGCCCCACCCCGTGTCCAGGGTGTCTGCGCTGGAATCTGAGCAGCTGGACTGGGCGCGCCGGGTGGCCGAGGCCACCTCCCGCCAGACGGAGGCTGAGGAGGAGGCGGCGCGACAGCAGGTGCGCGCCGACCAGCTGGCCGAGGCTGAGCGCGCCGCGCGCCGGCAGTACGCCACTCTGCGCGACTCGGCGCGCTCCCAGCACCAGCAGCAGGTGGCCGAGCTGCGCGCGCAGCTGCTGGCCGAGCGGAGCGCGGAGACGGCTGAGCTGCGCGCTGAGCACGCGCGCAGCCAGGAGCGCGAGCAGCAGGCACGTCAGCAGGCGCAGCAGAACGCGGAGAGGTGTGCTGAGCGGCGCTGGGTCGCGCGGGAGGAAGAGCGGGCAGGTATATGCGGTGATTCATTGGAGGTCTCCTTCTTTAGGATATACATGTAGTTTTCTCTAGGGTCTGGTGACGCCGAACCCTGGTGGATAGTGTCCATATGAACATTATTGATACCTGGCTTGCATTTATCACTTTTGTTTGCTGATTTGGGTGTTGTATGATCAGTCATACCTTATCTCATGTGGCATTGAGTCAATTTCTGGTGCAACTGCCCGTTCATTACATAATGCTAAGCTGTGTTATTTTAAATGTAGTTTTACTGAGCGCACTTTTTGGTCGGTTAGCTTAATACAGAGCGATACTCCGCTAATAACGACTGGTATACTTGACGCTCGATAATGTATACTCAAGGAGTTGGCGTTCCCTACCGCAATGAACAACAAAGGATATTGACACTAAACCGTTGTGTATGACAATCAAGCTATCTAAGGGCGATATTGGTGCTCAGCGGATTGTCATGGTGACGGTTTGCTTACAACGCCTTCGCCGCAGCTCGTAGTTAGTAAGACAGAGTAATAGTGACGCATTTGTCACCGGTCCCAGCGGCCCGTGATCTAGTCTTGCTCCAGCCTATCCAGTCCACCCTGAAGGTAGGTCACCTCCCCCCCCTCGCCGCCAACGATGTTTACCTGGAGTCGGAGCTGGCCAGCGAGCGGGGTCGGTTGGCGGAGTTGTCTGCGCGGCTTCAGATCGCGGAGTATGAGGTGGAGCGGTATGATGTGACGGCGCGGGAGGCGGCGGAGGCCGCAGAGAAGCTCCGGGAGGAGAACAAGGCGCTCACCAGCCGACTGCAGGTGAGACCCGCTCGGTAACGGTGGTGTCCGTGAGAACATCGTCGGTGAAGAATGAGTGGTCCGTGATGAAGCCCGCTCTTCAGTAGGTTGTGGATTGCCGGTGTAGATCCCGCTTCTAGAGCTCTACTGGTGATGTACAACCGCTCGGTAACGATGGAGCTACGAGATGAAGCGATGGAGACCTCGCTGCTCGGTAAGTAAGGTGGTGGTTCCGTGAGACCCTTGTCGTGAGGAGTTAACAGGTGAGTTAGCCGCTTGCGGTTAGACGGTGGATGAGTAATTCGGTAAACACCGCACGGTAAACAGAATGGTGGGTATCGGTCGCATTGACCGCTCGGTGAACGGGGTGGTCATGCTTCGAGTACCCTGCCTCCGATAACGGTGGGTCGGTAAAAGGCGGAAGCGGGTATTGAGGGAGGAAAGGGAGGAGGAGGGAGGGGGAGTTCAAGGGGGAGGGGGACGGGAGGGGGGGGCGGTGAGACGCCGCTTCGTGTATACGTGTGTTGGTCCGGTTGAGACCGCTCGGTATTTCTTTCATTGGTTAGCTGGTCGCGGAATGAGACCCGCTGCCGGTACACGGGGGTGGTCGAGGTGAGACCCGCTCGTAACGGGGGTGGTCGGTGAGACCGCTCGGTAACGGGGGTGGTCCGGTGAGACCCGCTCGGTAACGGGCGTGGTCGGTGGAGACGCCGCTCGGTACGGGGGTGGTCGGTGAGACCGCTCGGTAAGGTGGTGGTTCTCGGTGAGACCGCTCGGTAACTGGGGGTGGTCCGTAGACGTCGGTAACGGTGGTGTCCGGTGAGACCCGCTACGGTAACGTGGTGTTCCGGTGAGAACCGCTCGGTAACGGTGAGACCCGCTCGGTAACGGTGGTGGCCTGGTGAGACCGCTCGGTACGGTGGTGGTCGGTAGAGACCGCTCGTAACAGGTGTGGGTCGGTGAGACCCGCTCGTAACGGGGGTGGTCCGGGTAGACCCGCTCGGTAACGGGTGGTCCGGTGAGACGTCGGTAACGAGGTGTCCGGTGAGACCCGCTCGGTAACGGTGGTGGTCCGGTGAGACCCGCTCGTAACGGTGGTGTCCGGTTGAGGCCCGCTCGTAACGGTGAAGACCCGCTCGTAACGGTGGGTGGTCCGGTGAGACCCGCTCGTAACTGGTGGTGGTCCGGTGAGACCCTCGTAACGGTGGTGGTCCGGTGAGACCCGCTCGGTAACGGTGGTGGTCCGGTGAGACCCGCTCGGTAACGGTGGTGGTCCGGGGGTTGTGACGAGTCTGGAGTGGTGGCAGTGGTGGAGCAGTATTTTTATGAGTGCCAGCCGTTAGGATAAGTATGACAGTGATCAGCTGTGTGATCGCAGTCGATGCCAGATTGGTACAGCTGGACCGATTTTAAGTCGTCTCGCCGTTGCTACTGTGTCTCGCTGAGAAGGAATTGCACAATCCACATAGAGATCTTATATACAATATACATGTATGATTGTATATATGATCTCTATGGAATTTCACACCTATATGGTGTAAAGCCATAGTACGGTACCCTGTTTATTGACTGCGTTCTCTCCTTCAACTGCACGCCTGACGTCGACCTTGACCCGCCGTTTCGTCTCCTCAGGAGCAGGAGGCGGCGCTGCGGCGGCTGGAGACGGAGACCGGTCAGGAGCGGAGCCGCCTGGAGCGTGAGGCGACCGACTGCCGCCGCCAGCTGGTCGCCTACGAAGCCTTCGAGAAGAGCTGGGACGCCTTCATCTCGCAGGCGGCGGCTGAAGGTGAGGGCGAGTGTGGCGGATAGGGAGAGAGGGGGTCGGCAGGCAGTCGGACAGCGCGATGTACGGGCTGTGAAGGGGTGGTGACTAGTGGTGTCAATCGGTAACCAAAATTTTTGTTACCGAAAAAATTGTGTGACCGATTCGGTAATCGGTTGGTCAGGCTTATAAATTGTTGGACACTTCTCGGTCAGCTTAATCTTGTTTAAATAAGCATATTTTTCAAAAATCGGTCAAATCTTGGACATTTTTGGCCTCAACCAAAATCGGTCAATATTTGGACAACCAAAATGCCTACTGTTTGGTATTGGATTGGTTTTGGTCAGGAAATTTTGTGAAAATGACATCACTAGTGGTGACGGGCTACTGAGTACTGGGAAACCGTGGGATGATCGGGGAATGCGTATAACAGGTGTGCCGTGTGGTAACCAGTACTTGCGATATTAACTATTAAATAAACTAGCGGGTTTGATGAACGAGACGAATAGACGCGGAGCAAACTGACTTAGCCATTGAAGAGTGATTAAATCAATGAGTCGAACTAGAGTAACATTGAGGCGTTAGGTTGTGTTGACCGTGGCGCCACATATAGATTAGGTTGACAGTAGCGCCACCTAAAGTGCTAAGTGTGACGCCTGCCGTGAGATGGCGGTGCGGGCTTGCGGATTGCCGTGATTGGTAGACTCAGCTGAGGTGCACGTGTAGAAGAGGCTTCGTCGCCGGTGCTTGACGTGCTGTGACGTATTATTTGTTCGATTATGTTATGTTGCGGGGATGTTCATGCTAAAGGGAGTGTGCCTACTCACATTGGTCATGTGAAGTTGTTGACACTAGTCTGTAGAACATATTTTTCTGAATTTAAGGGCATTAAGGATGCTTCATTTACCACTCATGATTCTTTAGTTCTGAGATCTTTCCAACAAGTCGCCAATAGCACATACCATGGAATATTTAATTATCGATGGTCGCAGAGAGCTTTCGCTACTAGACAGCCATTGCTCTTAAATTACAACGCTAGCATATATTGTTAGCTCTGGCTCACTAGAAACAACTCGTGAGCTAACTGTATAACAGCTGCCCGAAACAGATCCTTGATCATGTAAAAAACCCATACATTGCTCATAAAGGTTTGTTACGTCTTAAGTGCGCATTATAGTACATTTCGCTAGCTCTGTTTATATTTAGCGATCGTTTTATGAGTTTTGAAAGACAAAGCAAAATGCAAAACAGAATCTAAGTAAATTCAACTAAAGGGGCTCCAGACTTGAATTTATCGTAACCAATAAAAACCATTGGCTCTTACTGTAAACAAAAATATATTTGAACCATTTCAAAAAGAGTACACTGCACCCTTCCAAAAAGTTATCACCAATGTACGCCGTTGTGGGTGCAAAATATGAAGTAATTGGCTGTGAACACGATTATGACATTTGTTTTTCTCACGAAACTGCTCAATTTCATAAAAAATATCTCGTTATGATATTGGGCTATGACGTCATATAATAGGAATTTTTTTGGGAAAAAAGAAACCACTTCAGCTGCCATAGTATGACTATGTATGGCTAAGTATGGCCAAGGTAAAACAATCCGACTGTAATAAAACATTTGCAAGAGAGATTACGACATGTCTAATCATTCAAAATCTTGGGATGGCGATGTATACAGATGTCAACACCAAATCTCGAATTTCTCTGTGATTCGACCTCAGTGGTTGTTTTAAACTATACCATCATAATTGCAATGCCAAGCACGCAAAATGGCTATCTCAACTCAAATATAATGTTAAGGTGGCAGTGTCCCTTTAACTGACATTACACATAATGTAACCTGACCTTCCTTTACCTTAATGGTGATCGGGAAAGAACAGGCCAGCTTAATAGTGTACGGGAAAAGTAACGGTAGCTTGCATGCATGCAAACAGTTGGCTGGCCCCCCTCGGAAATAATGTAGAACCGTAAGCGTTCTTAGGGAAGGGAGCAACGGCGTCTGTATGTGACTCCCGATTTGTATCTGTATCTCACTGTGTAACTATGCCTGATGTCAGGCGGTGACGGCTGTATGGACCTGCTGCGGTCTGGGCCGCCGCTGCCGGCCGGCTGTCGTCGCCGACTGCAGTACTCCCTGCAGCTGGGACGCCGGCTGGTGGACTCGGAGTCCGCCGGGGCGCGACTCAGGACTCAGCTGAGGCAGCAGGGGGACCGCGCCGACCGACTCCAGCAACAGGTACCCCCCCCCCCCCACACACACACACACATCTGCTTCGTGCATCCATCTCTTCTGTCTCCCTCTGGTTCTGTCCGCTCTTGTCGTCTGCTGCCCTCATGTATCTGCGCCTTGCTCGTGTAGGCTGCCGCCTCGGTGACTCTGGCCGACCTCTGTGTCTGTCGTCTCTGCGTCTGCGCCCTGCGTCTGCCGCCCTCTGTGTCTGCCGCCCTCTGTGTCTGCCGCCCTGTGTCTGCCGCCCTCTGCGTCTGCCGCCCTCTGTGTCTGTCGCTCTCTGCGTCTGCCGCCCTCTGCGTCTGCTGCGCTCTGGCAGTCTCTCGCTTTCTTGGAAATCTCTCGCACTCCCGATGGTATCTCGCTGTAGGTTGTCCTGCGTCTTTGGTAGTTTGTGTTCGCGATATCATGCTTTTGCTTGTCCCACGCATAGCGAGTTGTTTATTTGTGTATTGTTTATTCAAGTAAATGAGCAACAG